>CANNZV010002090.1:0-114116 GCA_947561585.1 Caprella mutica
GTAGTAAATAGTATTAAATACCATTAACCAGTAGTAAATAGTACTCATTACCATTAACCAGTAGTAAATAGTATTAAATACCATTAACCAGTAGTAAATAGTACTCAATACCATTAACCAGTAGTAAATAGTATTAAATACCATTAACCAGTAGTAAATAGTACTCATTACCATTAACCAGTAGTAAATAGTATTAAATACCATTAACCAGTAGTAAATAGTACTCAATACCATTAACCAGTAGTAAATAGTATTAAATACCATTAACCAGTAGTAAATAGTATTAAATACCATTAACCAGTAGTAAATAGTACTCAATACCATTAACCGGTAGTAAATAGTATTAAATACCATTAACCAGTAGTAAATAGTATTAAATACCATTAACCAGTAGTAAATAGTACTCAATACCATTAACCAGTAGTAAATAGTATTAAATACCATTAAATAGTAGTAAATAGTACTCATTACCATTAACCAGTAGTAAATAGTATTAAATACCATTAACCAGTAGTAAATAGTATTAAATACCATTAAATAGTAGTAAATAGTACTCATTACCATTAACCAGTAGTAAATAGTATTAAATACCATTAACCAGTAGTAAATAGTACTCATTACCATTAACCAGTAGTAAATAGTACTCAATACCATTAACCAGTAGTAAATAGTACTCAATACCATTAACCAGTAGTAAATAGTATTAAATACCATTAACCAGTAGTAAATAGTACTCATTACCATTAACCAGTAGTAAATAGTACTCAATACCATTAACCAGTAGTAAATAGTACTCAATACCATTAACCAGTAGTAAATAGTACTCAATACAATTAACCAGTAGTAAATAGTATTAAATACCATTAAATAGTAGTAAATAGTACTCATTACCATTAACCAGTAGTAAATAGTATTAAATACCATTAACCAGTAGTAAATAGTACTCATTACCATTAACCAGTAGTAAATAGTACTCAATACCATTAACCAGTAGTAAATAGTATTAAATACCATTAACCAGTAGTAAATAGTATTAAATACCATTAACCAGTAGTAAATAGTACTCATTACCATTAACCAGTAGTAAATAGTATTAAATACCATTAACCAGTAGTAAATAGAACTCAATACCATTAACCAGTAGTAAATAGTACTCAATACCATTAACCAGTAGTAAATAGTACTCAATACCATTAACCAGTAGTAAATAGTACTCAATACAATTAACCAGTAGTAAATAGTATTAAATACCATTAAATAGTAGTAAATAGTACTCAATACCACTAACCAGTAGTAAATAGTACTCAATACCATTTCATTTCGTTTCGTATGGGAAATTCTTGGGATCTATTATTTTAAAAGCATATTGTCACATCCCTCAGCAACATGAGTGACTGTGTTATTATTATCGATAGTCCATTGCTAGGTAGATACGGTGTAGGGATTATAAATATTAGTACTGCCAATCAAGGCCTACATCGTCCCACCACGGAAGCAGGGGGAGGGAGTGGAGGGGGAGGGGTTACGAAGGGAGGAGGGAGTTATAAGGGAGGAGGGGGTTAATAAGGGAGGAGGGGGTTATTAAGGGAGGAGGGGGTTATTAAGGGAGGAGGGGGTTATTAAGGGAGGAGGGGGTTATTAAGGGAGGAGGGGGTTATTAAGAGAGGAGGGGGTTATTAAGGGAGGAGGGGGTTATTAAGGGAGGAGGGGGTTATTAAGAGAGGAGGGGGTTATTAAGGGAGGAGGGGGTGGGTTATAAAGGAGAGAGAGGTTAAATAAGGGAAGGGGGAAATACGGAGAAGGGGTTTGGATGGTTTGTTGTAATTATACAATTATTATAGTAATAAATAATATAAGTTTTAACATAATTTATAATAATTTTATTCAGTTCAGATAAATAATAATGTTAAAAAAAACAAATATTGACCATCTAGACTCTTTGTGATAACATTCATACTTTCAATATTAACTCAATTCAGACTCAACAGTATTTGTGATTTATTTTTAGCCGCAACAGAATATTATAGTGAATAATAAATGTGATTATTGTTAACGTACTCTCTAACATTTTAATATTTATACAGTAATCAATATTTAATTAAAAATGAGTAACTATGTACCTTATTTATCAATGTTATATTACAGTCATTAACATTAACCTAATAATTTCCCCTCAGTTCAGCACCAGGCTTTCCATTCCCCCCGGGGGCTCTTTTCACTTCCACCACCTGACAGATAAGGCAGATGTCAGAGCCAGCCCGGGGGAATATTATACCAGAATTAGGTATTACAATAATAATAAAGAATTACTGGAATATTAAACCAGAATTAGGTACAATAATAATAAAGAATTACTGGAATATTATACCAGAATTAGGTACAATAATAATAAAGAATTACTGGAATATTATACCAGAATTAGGTACAATAATAATAAAGAATTACTGGAATATTATACCAGAATTAGGTACAATAATAATAAAGAATTACTGGAATATTATACCAGAATTAGGTATTACAATAATAATAAAGAATTACTGGAATATTAAACCAGAATTAGGTATTACAATAATAATAAAGAATTACTGGAATATTATACCAGAATTAGGTACAATAATAATAAAGAGTTATTGACTATTTTACCAGAATTAGGTATCTCTCTATGTAATAATAATATATTTAAAAAAATAGATATAAAAATATATTTCGTGTTCAACTTTAGAATTAGATATGATCTATGATCTATCCTAATAATAACCGTAGTGTTTTTGTCTATTTATTCATTTGGTGTCCGCTTCGTATGAATGATTGTAATTTTTTTTGTGTGTGTGTCTGTCTGACTGTCTCACCAAATATTGTGATCTTAATTTACCAATTGGATAGCGTCTGTCTGTCCGTCACAGCGAAACATTTGAATATCAGTTCACTGGTGTCTGGACAGGACAGACACCAATGGTGTCTGTCCGTCACACTGAATTATTCTGATATCTCTCTATATAGTAAGACAGATGTGCATCTATTGTTAAGAGTGATTGAATATTTATATATGTTTATGGCAAGCTGCATCACAATTACATACTACTCAAAAATATTGAGGTAGAAATGGCAAGTTACGAATAATGGGACAGTTCCACAACTTCCTATCATTTACGAAAAAAATGAATTATTATCATTAAGTTATTATTAGTATAGAAAATATGGCCATGTAACGCACGGATTATATCGAAATGATCTTCTACTTAAAATGTTTATATTATAACGAACTAAATACGTTACACCAAAATTGATACAATTGAAAACAAGTTATTTTTAATGGTAAAGTGCACTTAAATCAATAATAAAGAATTAGTGGAATATTAGTGATTAACCATTAAGAAAATAATAATAATAAACAAAATGAATATAACATTTTAAGAACATGTTGAGTTAATACCTTTGCAAAATTGCGGAAGGTTATGCTTTCATCGGCAATATTCATTTACTTGTAGTCTTGTTATCATAAATTAATGGTAATATTATTATTAGCATAACTGAAAAATTTGTCCCGCCTGGAATTTGGAGAGATGATTGGTCCTTATCCAGGAACCATTAGATTAGAGCGATTGTATCGATGGTCAAGATCAAGGTCACGAAAAAGTCAAAAACAACAGACGATGTATAGTGGCGGCGAATGTATGCTCTCCACGAGTGCCCATTCAAGTTGCCTTATGTTTTGAAATCCGTATTTTACAAACATAAGAAAATACATTTATTTTATAAATGCCATTAAATGTCCTCTACAGACTCCAGAAAAGAATAATAAATTACATAATATTGTAGGACTAAAGTCTAGGATCAATAGTCTGAAAATCGCATAATATTTTATGTAACATAAATTCTTCTATACGTTCTTTAAATTTTTTTGATAGTCAGTGTGGAGCAATAGTACGAAACACTAATCTGACGCGGAAGAAACAGATTGTACGCTTTATGTTTTGATTTTCAGTTAGAATTCAATAAACAAACATTCCAGCCTTCGTTTAAGATGTCACTGAGAAGTTGAAGTAAATTAAGGTTTTATATAATAAATTTACTCCTTTTTTCCACCCTTGCATGAATATTCAATATTAAATAAATTGCCTAATTCAAAAACAAAACTTTTTTCTTTAAATTTACAATTTGATACTCGGAAGTAAAACGGATATTATCTCTTAATGAGTATAAAAGTCATCTTAAGCATACACGTAGTAACAAATCGTCACCGGTAATTCAACCCCTGGTAATTTGACACCCATTAATTTGAGCCCCGGTAATTTGATCCCCGGTAATTTGATTCTCTGATGATGCACTTAATTAAATATTATGTCAGTATTATATACCATGCTAAATGATTTTAGGATAAATTCATTAGCTTATATGAAATTTAAGTGTATTATTTTATTTCTAATTCTTGTAATCATTATTACTAATAATTTACCACTGGGTTACGTGCATTTAAAGGGACAACTACCAGTCAAATAACCAGGCAAATAACTAGTCAAAATTACCAGTCAAAATTACCAGTCAAATAACCAGGCAAATAACCAGTCAAAATTACCAGTCAAAATTACCAGTCAAATAACCAGTCAAATAACCAGTCAAAATTACCAGTCAAAATTACGAGTCAAATAACCAGTCAAATTACCAGTCAATTTTACAGGTCAAATTACCAGTAAAAATTACCATTCAAAAATTACCAGTCAAAATTACCAGGGGTCACATTAACGGGGGTTAAATGACCGAGGGTTATATTACTGAGGGTTATATTACTGAGGGTTACATTACTGAGGGTTATATTACTGAGGGTTATATTACTGAGGGTTATATTACTGAGGGTTATATTACTGAGGGTTATATTACTGAGGGTTATATTACTAAGGGTTTTATTACTGAGGGTTATATTACTGAGGGTTATATTACTGAGGGTTATATTACTGAGGGTTATATAACTGAGGGTTATATTACTGAGGGTTATATTACTGAGGGTTACATTACTGAGGGTTATATTACTGAGGGTTATACTACTGAGGGTTATATTACTGAGGGTTATATTACTGAGGGTTATATTACTGAGGGTTATAGTACTGAGGATTATATTACTGAGGGTTATATTACTGAGGGTTATATTACTGAGGGTTATATAACTGAGGGTTATATTACTGAGGGTTATATTACTGAGGGTTATATTACTGAGGGTTATAGTACTGAGGATTATATTACTGAGGGTTATATTACTGAGGGTTATAGTATTGAGGATTATATTACTGAGGATTATATTACTGAGGGTTATATTACTGAGGGTTATATTACTGAGGGTTATATCACACTCCTCCGGTACACCATCACACTCCTCCGGTACACCATCACACTCCTCCGGTACACCATCACACTCCTCCGGTACACCATCACACACCTCTGGTACACCATTACACTCCTCCGGTACACCATCACACTCCTCCGGTACACCATTACACTCCTCCGGTTCACCATCACACTCCTCTGGTACATCATCACACTCCTCCGGTACACCATCACACTCCTCCGGTTCACCATCACACTCCTCCGGTACACCATCACACTCTTCCGGTACACCATTACACTCCTCCGGTACACCTTCACACTCCTCCGGTACACCATTACACTCCTCCGGTTCACCATCACACTCCTCCGGTACACCATCACCCACTACCGGTACACCATCACACTCTTCTGGTACACCATTACCCACTACCGGTACACCATCACGCTCTTCTGGTACACCATCACACTCTTCTGGTACACCATCACACTCCTCCAGTACACCATTACCCACTGCCGGTACAACCCCCCCCCCCTCGGTGGCTCCTAAGAAAGTTGAGTTCTTGAATCGTGTTCTTGTAATCACGACGCAATCTGCATTAATTAAATTACGAACTGGAAGAGAGTAATCCCACGTGGGTTGCAGACCCACTGGCGACCTGTTTTATTTTGCTAATGGAACTTTGAATGTGATGAGAAAATGATGACAACACCACTGCTGCACTAGTGATGACAACACCACAAACACAATTATGATGACATCACTACAAACACAATGATGATGACAACATCACCAACGCAATAATGATGACATCACCACTACAACATTTTAGTTTCCTTCTCCATATTAATGATGATGTCAGACAATTTTTACAGGAAATGTATTCCCTTTCTTACCTTCATGGATAAAGTTATATATTAAAATAATACATTTTTTATGCATTTTTCGAACATATTTCTCGAGTTATAATTGATATGACTTCAATTGTTTTCCAGTAAAAATACAAAAGTTGTTTGATATTACGTAATTGTGCTTTAATTTAATTTTAATTAACAAAAGTTATTGATAAAGTCTTACAAAAAGATAAAAAGTAAACTGCTCTTGTATTTCATTACAATTTAAAGTATATATGACTTGTATTGTAAATATTTTGGTACTTACAGAGTACTTAGCTCTCTCTCACTACAGAGTACTTAGCTCTCTCTCTCTCTCACTACAGAGTACTTAGCTCTCCCTCTCACTACATAGTACTTAGCTCTCTCTCTCTCTACAGAGTACTTAGCTTTTCCTCCCACTTGTGAAAACAGGCTGCTAGAAGTCTTAGAATAAGTTTAGTTTTAAGGTAACTTTAAGCTTTCTTATTCATAAGACGGAATGTGGGTAGCTGACAACTACTGTGGAGTGCCTCGGCAGTTGGCGGATAGCCGAACGGCCTGCAGATATGCAGGCTAGCTGCGAATATACTGAATAAGCAGTGGCGGACCGTATTGTCCGGTAATGCTAGCAGTCGTGAGTCAACGGGGATACGTTATCCGGCATAGAAGCTGTTAAGCGTGAGGCCCTGGATGTAACTGCTGGGTGTCCTAAGAGAGTACAAACTCTGAAAAAAAGCGCCTGCTGCCTTGTAGGGCCCACCTATTATTGGAAAGGCTAGGAGAAGGAAACTCTGACTTAACACCGCCTGCTGCCTTGTAGGTCCCACCAATTGAGGAAAGGCTAGGAGAAGGAAAACTCCGATATAAAACCGCCCCTAGCCCTGTAAGTCTCACAAATCTAAAGAGGAAGGCTAAGAGAAGGTAGTTCTGATTTTAAATCCTTATAACGACCCTGCAAAGTCCTTGATCTGAACTGAATATTGATTTGATACAATCGTTATCGAGCTAAACCAGTGGAAAAGAACGGGGGCAGAGGCATATTGCCACCCCCTCAAGGTGAGAGCTCTTGCCTTGGTGGGAAACCGTCGTTCTGACCGCTGCGGAGGCAACCCTCACTCCTATGCTCCCTGAGGTGGGTCTCTGTACTTATGAGACCCATATACCTTACCCTGGTTGCCATCCGTGGTGGCGGGGGAGATAGTAGTGTTGGAAAATCTAAATATTCTATGGAAAAGTCACACCCCTGTGGCTTGGGAGAGCCCCAATCTCCCACCCTTGCCGATGCACAACAACCCTGTGCAGGTGCTCAGACAGTGAGCACCAGAAGATCTGGTAGTCAGGCTACTAGATCAGGAGTGAGAGGGAAAAAGGCAGGAGTCCGTGACGTCCCACCTGAACCCAAAAGGGGAAAAACGGACCTGGTGCCCCGAAACATGAATGTTTCAGGTGCCAAAAGAAGAAGTGGTCAATTGACTTCAAGGAGGGAAAGGCAGCGGATCTCACGAGGCTGAGCGTGTGCCTCTTTTGCGAGCTCTTTCTCAAAATTGAGAGTCAGGCCGCAAAACTCGTGAAGTACGAGAAGGTCATTTCTGACCTCCGTAAAAGTTTAGACCGTCAAGATGTACAACATGCCGAGGAACTCAGGAACCTCCGAGAGAATCTTGGTTAGAATCGGGTATCTGTTCCTAGCACAGCCACCAGCACTTAAATCGCTACTTGTCCCCCTGGAGTGTCGGTTTGACATCCAGGAGTCCACAATGGACATTATAGAAATCAGACTGGCGTCCCTGGAGGCGAAGAGGTCGAAGGATGACATAAACAGTACTCTAATTGTCTCAGTCGGAGGAAATGACCTGTTCCTGAACTCACGGAAAAGTGGTCCTATTGAAAGTATAGTCAAGGACTTTAATAGGCTACTCAGTGCTGTTAAGTCCAAGGTCAACAGAGGTATCGTTGTGGGGCTTTCGCCTAGGAGGGAAGCAACTAATGAGCATTATGGAAGAGCTCAGGCGATAAATGGTCGACTGAATAATCTATGTCGGACCTACTGCCTCAAGTATGTTGACCTCTGGCATCTCTTTTTCGGAAGAGATGATCTCTACTAGAAGGACAGGATACAGTTCAGTGGACGAGGCAGCAATTTATTTGCCAAACAGCTGGCTGTGAAGCTGTTTAAGCCTCACAAACCACTGAAGGAGGACCTTAATCATAAGAAGAGAAAGAGAGGACGCGGCAGGAGAGTGGCGAAGGCCTCGACAGGAGGAATAGCAAGCAGAAACGGCTCCTTCAACCTCTATAGCTGGCACTGGAGATGGCCCCATCTTCAGACCCCTCTTTCCCAGATTCCCTTGACTCCACCCCAGATTACCCTGACCCCACCCCAGATCCCGCTGACCCCACCCCACATCCCCCTGACTCCACCCCACATCCCCATGAGCCCGCCCCACATCCCCATGGCCCCACCCCACATCCCCATGACCCCACCCAACATCCCCATCAATCTACCCCACATCCCCATCACCCCACCCCACATCACCCTGACATCACCCCACATCACCCTGACCCCACCCCAGATCCCATTACCCCACCACAGATCCCCCTGACCCCACCCCAGATCCCCCTGAGCCGACCCCAGACCCTGATGACTCTGACGACGGCTCAGGTTATGAAGACTGCGCCGATGAAAACCAGGGAAACGGGCTAGGACTCGGAGGTCGGTGAGGGACCTCCGAATGATACTCTTCAATGCTCGGTCTATCAGGAATAAGCTGCAGGAGTTTAGATGTATGGTGGCTGTTTAATGTTTCGAATCATCTGCATCACTGAGACCTGGCTGGACACTGAGAGACGAGATTTTGAGGGAGAGTATCACCTGCCCGGGTATAAGATGTTCCACAGGGATCGTGGCAACAGAGCAGGTGGAGGAGTGATGATCTATGTTCGCTGTCTCATTGACGCGGCCCTCATACCCATCGACTCACCGTTACTAGGGATAGAGGTCCGAGCGGAAGTCACACTCCACCTTTACCTGCTCTACAGACCACCCCACCAGAAGAGAGACCACGACCGAGATCTCTACGCTGCTCTCACTGACCTTCTGCAGGATGAAACGGCCATTGTGTAGGGAGATTTCAACTGCAGAGTGGATTGGAGCACAAGAGTCTCGGGTGGAGAGGGAGGTAGGTTGATTGAATTTTCGAACGACAACTTCCTCTCCCAGATGGTAAGAACTCCCACCAGAGGCGAAAATGCACTGGACCTCATATTCACTAATGACGAAGATCTGGTCTGGGTACCAGTTACCATAATGCCGTTTCTTTTAGAGTGGGAGTCAAAGTGGAACAAGAGAAGATCTCTCATAGAAATATGCTGAATCTGAGAAGAGCCGATTACGAGAGTTTCACTCGTGATCTGCAGGCATTACGTCCTCAACTTCCAGCTTCACCTGATCAGATGTGGCGGTGCTTTAAGGTAAACTACATCTCGATCCAGGACCGATGCATACCTAGGAAAAGGGAAGGTGGTTCCATGAAGATTTGTCCTAAATGGTTCCATAATGAGCTTGGCAGAGAGATAAAGAGAAGGAAACGACTCTACGTCTCATTCAAGACTCACTCTTCATCGGAAACTGAGAGATTTCTCACAGACCAACGGAGATTGGTCAAAAGAATGGTGCGGCAAGCTAAAGTAGCGGAGGAACACAGGGTAGCATTGGCCTGTAAGGGCAACCCTAAGGAGTTCTTCGCTTACGTTAATAGCAGAAAGCCCACCAGAAGCTCCATCGGACCAATCAGGACAACCCAAGGTATGTTGGCAACTTCGGATGCCGACATCGTCTCCGAACTCAACAGTTATTTCGTCAGTGTCTTCACCAGGGAGGATGCGCTTGGCACCCCTGACCCCTCAGTCCACTATGAGGGACGAATGCCACTGACTGAGATTGTTTGTACTGTTGAGGAGGTAGTGGACAAATTTGGCAAGCTGGACCCTAACAAGGCAGCTGGTCCTGATGGATTCTAACCGACAGTGATGAAGAACGTGAAGGATGGTTTGGCGGCACATCTGCAACAGATCTTCAATGTCTCTTTGGAGTCGGGCGAGATCGCCGACGACATGAGGATCGCGGATGTAACCCCAATCTTCAAGACAGGTGAGACCACTAACAGTAGTAACTACAGGCCGATTAGTTTAACATCGGTACCTGGAAAGCTGCTAGAATCCATCATCAAGGATAGGATTGTGGATCACCTGGAAGAACACCAGCTCATAGGAAAGAGTCAGCATGGCTTTCTTCGCGGGAAGTCATGCCTGACAAACTTACTAGAGTTCTTCTACTACGTTCTTCAGGAGCATGACAAATCCAAAGCTGTTGACATCGTCTACCTAGATTTCAAGAAGGCATTAGACAAGGTACCTCACAAGAGGTTAATGGCGAAAATAGCAACTATTGGTGTGGTTGGTCGAGTTCTACAATGGATCAGGTCATGGCTAAATAACAGACGACAAAGAGTGGTGGTCAATTGCGTGGCCTCTGTGTGGAGCTCCGTAACCAGCGGGGTTCCCCAGGGCTCAGTCCTCAGTCCTTGGACCTCTGCTCTTTATTATTTACATAAATGACCTTGACGTAGGACTCGTCATTAGGGTATCCAAGTTTGCTGATGACACAAAGATTGGCATCAGCGCTGCAAGTCCAGAGGCCATCGGACAACTCCAACGTGATCTTTTCAAGATCGGAGAATGGTCGGAAAAAGGGCAGATGCCCTTCAATGTGGACAAGTGTAGAGTACTTCATGCTGGTCGTAGGAACGCTGAAGCTGTCTATACGCTACTTGGAGCCTAAATAGGACCCACTGATGTACAGAAGGATCTTGGAGTTATGATCACCAGGGATCTCAAGTTCTCTCGACAGTGCCTGGAAGCTGAGAAGAGAGCAAACAAGATCCTAGGGTACATCAAGAGGCAATTCAGATACAGAAACAGAGAGACAGTCCTCACCCTGTACAACTCTCTTGTAAGACCTCTTTTGGAGTTTGCGGTCCAGTTCTGGTCACTGACGTTGCGAGCAGATGTTCAGCGGTTGGAACGGGTACAAGCGAGGGAGTTGAGATGAGAGTCTTAACTATCTTTTCTGATAATACTCTTACTTAAACTCCAACCAACCAACTAAGAGAAAACCTGGCGCCTTTCCGTGGCTAGAGAGATCAGGTCACACCCTGCGTTCTGTCACCGTCTCAGGGACTGCCTTTGGGCGGCCCCTGTGAAGGTGGCAGTGATTGGCGGGTTTGACTGACCAAGTCCAGGATAAAACTTGGAGCTAATGATTGTACACAAACTTTGCTCCTACGCCTGATGGAGGTTCTTTCTTTGTCAGGTTTAGGAGTTCGGTTTGGAGTGCTTAGGTTCCAAGTGGGAAGTGATGGAGAGAGATTCACCTTGCTCCGTTGTTAACCCAACGTCGAGCGCACAGCTGGCTGTGCACAGGGGCCATCCTTGGATGGGCATATTGTGCCTTTTGATGGTCCCTTTATCCTTGTAACTCCTTGTGACTCTAACTACAGAGTACTTAGCTCTCTCTCACTACAGAGTACTTAGCTCTCTCTCACTAGAGTACTTAGCTCTCACTCTCTCTCTCTCAACAGAGTACTTAGCTCTCTCTACAGAGTACTTACCTCTCTTTAAGAGTACTTTGCTCTCTCTTTCCTTATACAGAGTAATTAGCTCTCTTTTACTCTACAGAGTACTTACCTCTCTTTAAGAGTACTCAGCTCTCTTTCTCTCTACAGAGTACTTAGCTCTCTTTTTCTCTCTGCAGAGTACCTTGCTCTCTTTAAGAGTACTTTGCTCTCTCTTTCTCTCTGCAGAGTACTTAGCTCTCTTTAAGAGTACTTTGATCTCTCTTTCCTTATACAGAGTACTTAGCTCTCTTTTCACAGGGGCCATCCTTGGAAGGGCATATTGTGCCTTTTGATGGTCCCTTTATCCTTGTGACTCTTTTACTCTACAGAGTACTTAGCTCTCTTTTACTCTACAGAGTACTTAGCTCTCTCTCACTACAGAGTACTTAGCTCTCTTTTACTCTACAGAGTACTTAGCTCTCTTTTTCTCTCTGCAGAGTACATAGCTCTCTTTAAGAGTACTTTGCTCTCTCTTTCCTTATACAGAGTACTTAGCTCTCTTTTACTCTACAGAGTACTTAGCTCTCTCTCTCACTACAGAGTACTTAGTTCTCTTTTACTCTACAGAGTACTTAGCTCTCTTTTACTCAACAGAGTACTTAGCTCTCTTTTACTCTACAGAGTACTTAGCTCTCTTTTACTCTACAGAGTACTTAGCTCTCTTTTACTCTACAGAGTACTTAGCTCTCTTTTACTCTACAGAGTACTCAGCTCTCTTTTTCTCTCTGCAGAGTACTTAGCTCTCTTTTACTCTACAGAGTACTTAGCTCTCTTTTACTCTACAGAGTACTCAGCTCTCTTTTTCTCTCTGCAGAGTACTCAGCTCTCTTTTTCTCTCTGCAGAGTACTTAGCTCTCTTTTACTCTACAGAGTACTCAGCTCTCTTTTTCTCTCTACAGAGTACTCAGCTCTCTTTTTCTCTCTGCAGAGTACTTAGCTCTCTTTTTCTCTCTACAGAGTACTCAGCTCTCTTTTTCTCTCTGCAGAGTACTTAGCTCTCTTTTTCTCTCTGCAGAGTACTTAGCTCTCTTTTTCTCTCTGCAGAGTACTTAGCTCTCTTTTTCTCTCTGCAGAGTACTTAGCTCTCTTTAAGAGTACTTAGTTCGCTTTACAGACTACTAATCAAGTCATTTTTTCACGTTTCCCCTCTGTGTTACAAATGATATGGGAGTAAAAAGAAGACAAGAGCTCCTGTCCAGTAAATGAATGCATTGTCGAACTGATGCCAATTGGCGGCAAAAAGAACACACGAAGATTGACGGACTGGCGAAAATGGTTTGGACTGACGAACTATTATGTACTTAAAGGAGAGTACTGAATGCTCTCTGGTACTGGGGAATTGAATGGAAAAAATTACTTCCTCTATATGTTATGAAAAGTTTTTGAAAAATATTCTAGCTCATATTCAACTGAAAGTTTCATTTTGTTCCGAGTCTTCTTTTTTTCTACCTATTTTATATATTTTCTACCTATTTTTGAGATAATTTCATGAAAATATTCACAAAATGGGATGACTCGGTAAATTTATTTATTTTGTTCACCTTTTAAATGCTCAAGTAGAAGCAGTATATTATTAAAGAGATTTATAAAGTTATTCTGCAGTTGTTGCATAATTAATATTTTTTACAAAAAGACAATTAATTAATTAATATAGTAGGGATTTAACGTCGGCTTTTATAATAATAATAATAAATTTTAGTTAAACTTAATTAACAATAAATAAATTATAATTTGTTTCACAGAAAAATATTAGCGAGACTTACAGTATATTCATGTGTTTTTAATATCCGGAAAATTATATACAATTTTTTCAATGTTATTTTATGGTTAAAAATATGAGTATTTTAAGTATTTCAAAAGATGCAGAGCTTTTCTTTCAAAATCTCAATTCACCGGAGTATATTATTATTGCTTCAAGCTGTCATCTACAACATTAAATCTATTTGAACATTTTCTGTGAAAATAACCTCCGCGTGTTTTGTCGATGCAAAAAGCAAACACTTTGGGCAAATCATCTTGCGTCGCTAGTTTGTTTTGGAGCAGCAGTGCGATACCTACCAGCTACCTAATTGCACAGGGAATATAATAAAGGACGTACGGCAATAGGATGAAAACTAAGCAGCTTTGGAGACTCCTGCGCTCAAAGGATGCTGTCCTTTGGTAGGAATAGCATAGGGAATAGGCAGTTAGGTAGCAATAGTATTGGGGAATGGTAAATCTGGTAGCAATAGCATTGGAAGTGGTAGAGAATTAATGCTGATATCTTATACGAGAAAGGTTTGTTATTTTGAAGCAATTTGGGTTTGCTCTTAATAGATAAAAATATAGTTAACGGTGGACATTTTCTGAAAGTGATACGAATAAAAAACTGAAGAATGTTATCCACTTTTATACTTTGTACATCGTAATTTTTCAGTGTCATTATAACTGAGTCAGAATCTTATGATCACCAGATAATAAATTAGAAGTAAATACGATAAAGATATGACTAATTTTGATCATAAAAAGATCGTCAAGAAGTTTTATCGGAAGACGATAGATAATCGGTGTTCCAATTCTATAATGTATTTACTTTTAAGAATCGTCTAATCGGTTACTGTATATATATTAAATTGTAAATATAAATGACTATTATTCATTTACAATAAAAAATAAAACCTTAGAAGTAAACAAATTTTGGGAATATTTTTCGTGAAGTATTGCCCAATCAATGACCAGTAAATATAAAACTGTATATTCCACAGTGTTTCTTATCGGTTATTAAATCAAGTGAAGGCTGCAGCATTACTTTATAGTTAGTTCCAATCGTTGCTCTTTAATATTACAGTTCTGTGTGTTATAATAACAGTATGTCTCTAGTATAGTAAAATGCATAGAAATAATCAAGTAATAGCTACATCTATGTACCTTTCATATTCTTTTTACTGTGTGCACTATAAGCAATATGATTAAAGGCACTTAGTTGATATTAAAGGAATTCAAAATACTCAGAAATAGAAAGAAATATGTACAGAAGGTTAGGAAATATAATCATATACTATTTTAAAAATATTATCATTAAATTATAGATCAATTTATTTTTTATAAGAGTGTTACCTGACACATAACGAAAGAACAAATCTCGCAACTCATGGAAAATGTGAAACAGTAAAATGACACTAACAGAAATTATCTTTTAGTTTCTTTTAATTCAGTGTTGGCCATTGATCCTGCTAACCCCCTGAGCAAACTGTAAGTAGTTTGATTTTACAGATTCATTTTAACGTAAAAGTGAGATGATAACAGGTTAGCAGATGGTAGTGTGTAGTTATGTGTCTGACTGTCCTAACATTTATATTCATTGGCCCTGTCTTCCACTCTGTTAACTCGCATCCTTTAATTTTATGTCCCATTTGTTTTAATTAGGAGACAAAAGTTTGTAGTGGCGGAGTAGTTATATGACGCTTGTAATTCACATGTATGCGTAAAGCAGCGGTCATTAGAATGTAAATGGAGTTAATTCGAACAGCGTGGAGGTGAAGGTAGGTAGGTATGTGTGTAACATGTGTTACTCAGAGGCAACACATGTTACCAAACTAATGAGCTGTGTATGCACTGTGTGCTCACAAACTGTGTAACACACAGCAAAGTAAGGAAGAAATACATCAGCAAACGAAGTTCTACTTAATTACGCAAGAAAATGCAATCAATTTATTCAACATAAATTCACTGAGAATAAAACTAAGATAGGGTCAGAAAATAATATCATTGTGATTTCATTTAATTTCAGTTAAAAAAAAATCACGTATTAAAAACTCAAAACTTTAATCACATTAAAAGTGCAATAATATCAATTACACAAAACTGGTTGTTGAAAGTCGTCTCTTTTTGCCCGAGAGTGCTGTGGAGGGTTAGAAAGTAAATCCTTTCAGGTTACATTTTCCGACAGCCTGATTTGACTTCCTTAAATTAGTGTTTGTTCCTCAGAGGCAAAAGAGCCGACATTCGCTGTTTATGTAGGACACACTTGATTAATTTAATCTGGCAAAGAGCCCTCGCCTCACAGGTACCACACTCAGCAAAATGATACAACAAAATGAAACAACAAAATGATACAACAAAATAATACAAAAAAATGATGCAACAAAATGATGCAACAAAATGATGCAACAAAATGATACAGTAAAATGATACAGTAAAATGATGCAACAAAATGATGCAACAAAATGATACAACAAAATAATACAAAAAAATGATGCAACAAAATGATGCAACAAAATGATACAACAAAATGATACAGTAAAATGATGCAACAAAATGATACAGTAAAATGATACAACAAAATGATACAGTAAAATGATGCAACAAAATGATACAGTAAAATGATGCAACAAAATGATGCAACAAAATGATACAGTAAAATGATACAGTAAAATGATACAGTAAAATGATACAGTAAAATGATACAGTAAAATGATACAGTAAAATGATACAGTAAAATGATACAGTAAAATGATACAGTAAAATGATACAGTAAAATGATACAGTAAAATGATACAGTAAAATGATACAGTAAAATGATACAGTAAAATGATACAGTAAAATGATACAGTAAAATGATACAGTAAAATGATACAGTAAAATGATACAGTAAAATGATACAGTAAAATGATACAGTAAAATTATACAGTAAAATGATACAGTAAAATGATACAGTAAAATGATACAGTAAAATGATACAGTAAAATGATACAGTAAAATGATACAGTAAAATGATACAGTAAAATGATACAGTAAAATGATACAGTAAAATGATACAGTAAAATGATACAGTAAAATGATACAGTAAAATGATACAGTAAAATGATACAGTAAAATGATACAGTAAAATGATACAGTAAAATGATACAGTAAAATGATACAGTAAAATGATACAGTAAAATGATACAGTAAAATGATACAGTAAAATGATACAGTAAAATGATACAGTAAAATGATACAGTAAAATGATACAGTAAAATGATACAGTAAAATGATACAGTAAAATGATACAGTAAAATGATACAGTAAAATGATACAGTAAAATGATACAGTAAAATGATACAGTAAAATGATACAGTAAAATGATACAGTAAAATGATACAGTAAAATGATACAGTAAAATGATGCAACAAAATGATGCAACAAAATGATACAGTAAAATGATACAGCAAAATGATGCAACAAAATGATACAGTAAAATGATACAGTAAAATGATACAGTAAAATGATACAGTAAAATGATTCAGTAAAATGATACAGTAAAATGATACAGTAAAATGATACAGTAAAATGATACAGTAAAATGATACAGTAAAATGATACAGTAAAATGATACAGTAAAATGATACAGTAAAATGATACAGTAAAATGATACAGTAAAATGATACAGTAAAATGATACAGTAAAATGATACAGTAAAATGATACAGTAAAATGATACAGTAAAATGATACAGTAAAATGATACAGTAAAATGATACAGTAAAATGATACAGTAAAATGATACAGTAAAATGATACAGTAAAATGATACAGTAAAATGATACAGTAAAATGATACAGTAAAATGATACAGTAAAATGAAACAGTAAAATGATACAGTAAAATGATACAGTAAAATGATACAGTAAAATGATACAGTAAAATGATACAGTAAAATGATACAGTAAAATGATACAGTAAAATGATACAGTAAAATGATACAGTAAAATGATACAGTAAAATGATACAGTAAAATGATACAGTAAAATGATACAGTAAAATGATACAGTAAAATGATACAGTAAAATGATACAGTAAAATGATACAGTAAAATGATACAGTAAAATGATACAGTAAAATGATACAGTAAAATGATGCAACAAAATGATGCAACAAAATGATACAGTAAAATGATACAGTAAAATGATACAGTAAAATGATACAGTAAAATGATACAGTAAAATGATACAGTAAAATGATACAGTAAAATGATACAGTAAAATGATACAGTAAAATGATACAGTAAAATGATGCAACAAAATGATACAGTAAAATGATACAGTAAAATGATACAGTAAAATGATACAGTAAAATGATACAGTAAAATGATACAGTAAAATGATACAGTAAAATGATACAGTAAAATGATACAGTAAAATGATACAGTAAAATGATACAGTAAAATGATACAGTGAAATGATACAGTAAAATGATACAGTAAAATGATACAGTAAAATGATACAGTAAAATGATACAGTAAAATGATACAGTAAAATGATACAGTAAAATGATACAGTAAAATGATACAGTAAAATGATACAGTAAAATGATACAGTAAAATGATACAGTAAAATGATACAGTAAAATGATACAGTAAAATGATACAGTAAAATGATACAGTAAAATGATACAGTAAAATGATACAGTAAAATGATACAGTAAAATGATACAGTAAAATGATACAGTAAAATGATACAGTAAAATGATACAGTAAAATGATACAGTAAAATGATACAGTAAAATGATACAGTAAAATGATACAGTAAAATGATACAGTAAAATGATACAGTAAAATGATACAGTAAAATGATACAGTAAAATGATACAGTAAAATGATACAGTAAAATGATACAGTAAAATGATACAGTAAAATGATACAACAAAATAGTACAACTCGCATCGATTTAAATAATGAGAAAGAAACTATAGTAAAATAATCAAAACTATTCAAAATCATCTCATAAATTTGACAAACTTTGTTGATAAATTGCCAAGTTATTTTTTTATAAGTCTACAAAATTAGAGTTAACTGAAAATAGTTATTTAGTTGATAAATACCAGAGAAGAGCAATTTCCTTTTAATACTCCATTCTCTAAAGTACATATATTTTATCATATTAGTTTGTGTCACCCTAGTCAGCAGGGGGAAAGTCAATTGATAACCAATTAAGATAACAGACCAGGTCATCTCTTTTTCAGTTAGGTTCATCCCTGTTTAATCCCCAACTAACATCCATTCAATAACAGTTCGCGTTGTGTATCCATTGCAGAGTACTAGCAACTAAAAACCACACACCCACTTGTCAAAGTAAATATATTCATTGACTCTCATGTTAGAGTGAGTTAAACTCATAGTTTAGTTAATATGGTTATACTCATGTGCTTCATTAAACCCATGCTAACTGACTAAGAATTTCTCAGTGAGAAGTATAACAATCAGTATTATTTTAGCCTCTTCTTTTTAATATAATCAATATTGGAGTAGCATTTACTAAATTTATCAAGCTGTAGTTTTTTTCACTTACGGATAATCCTAACTTAATCATTGTTCCACCATCTTCTTAAATATAAACAACTTCAGTATTTCAGAATTGAACAGAATACGAATATAACTATCCCTGTAATAAATAAATAATAATAAAAATAATATTTAATAAATAACTTTAAAAACATACCAAATATTAGCACAAACAGGTCTCTTAAACTTTTAAGATTTAGTAACTTTGCAACTAGCTACAGAATAAAATATATATAAATTATTAGATTGGATATCCTGGTAATGCAGAAATCCCTGAGTCAATTATCCAAAATTTGGCCAAACAATTCATTAGGCTTTCTCAGATGAAATCTTCACAACCACTTTTCTCCAAGAGTCAACAAAGATTATTTTCCGTCTCATTTGCCCCCAACAACTGCTTCTCCAATTACGAATAAAAACTGATCTGGACTTTAAATGTGGCTTTGGCCATTTGCTTCGTGCAATTGCTGTTGTGGAACCGAGGTCTGTTATCGAGGTACAGCAGTAAACCTCTTGAGTTACAGCCATTTCTACCCAATTGAATACCATTAAAATCTATCCTATGCAACAGGAACTCTGACGAATTGTCTTTTCATTCCTGTTATAAAATACACCATCTTCCTTTTGCTCAACGCTGAGCAGAACTCATACCTCCGTCATACCATAAGCTTCGTCCTTTGTTATTCACCCTATGTTTCAGGCTCTTCGCCGTAAGTCAGGCAGTCCTCGAGAGAAAGAAGGAGCGTATCGGCAACTGCTAAGATTTTATGGCAATTCTTTATGTCTGGAGTTGGAATGGACGGTCTGTAGTTATGGCTGAGGCTAACACTGTATGAGCTATCCGAGCTCAATAACAGGCCTTTGAATTAGGAGGGACTACAGATTGGGAGGACATTGTGTGCTGGTTACAATTTGGATATCCTGCCTCTAAAGAATGATACATGTCACTGCCACCTCTCAAGAAACTATATCGAGGATCTAAAGTAACTGCAATAGCTACTCTTCTTGATGATTGGATGAAATTCTTCATTTGCAATATGTTTGCAGTAAATATTTTGTTATTAAATATATGAAATTTTATTCACTGTACTATATAAATATGCATTTGTGATTAATAAAGGTAGAGTACCTATTTTTTTATATGAAAACAAATTCATAAAATTTTTATGAGATCTAAATTTGATACCCCAAAAAAATATTGTAAAGCTGTATGTAAAATGTAAACGTATGTATGTTGGACTCTTTCTTTCATATACTTTAGATATCTAACTTGTTCGAAAGTTAATCAATGCGTGACCCCCTATCTTCTATCACTTTTAAATACATCTAAATGAGTAAATTCTTCTTGGAATATTGTTATTATATAACGATATTAGAAAGACCACAGATAAAATTTCATGCATAATGCCAACTATTTGACTGCAGAATATTTGTATGGAAAATAGTAGATATTTCCCTCGGTGTAATTCAATCTGGACAGAAGTGAAGAGCAACATATCTCTTGATACAGAATACTACCAGCCTTATATAAAAGAAAAGATTTAATTTACAAACAAAAACAAATGAGAATTTTAGAAAGATCTATTTCTCCTATTCTCCGCTGGAGATTATTTTTCCCAGCAGCTTTTTCTTCATTCAGAGTTTTCATTTGAGAAAAAATGTGAAATCTTTCCAGGAGATTCAGCTTTCAATGAAACAAAAGGATGCGTACGCCTGTTATAATTATCAAAAGGATTTCATCATCGGTATAGGATTCAAATGTAACTCGTTAGACTCTTGTTAGAGATAAGGACAGCCTAGTGGCGCCTCCTGTGACCAAAATGTCTACTACACTTTTAAGTTCTACTTAAAATATTATGAGCTTATGAAAATTATGCCCAAATACTGATTATCGAAAAGTTTTTGAAGCCTTGGGTGATTTATATTCTTCCAGTGCCATTACTAATTAATTATCAGGGAGTCTAATATCTGTTGGAATTGAAACAGTCATTTTATCATTTTCGTACATCCCTAGAGTGCAGATGGTGTGTAGCTTAGTTTGGTGACAGTCCTCTCATTAGCCACTGTCAGGATAATAGTCAGTCCCAGCGTACAATTGACAAAGTTTTAACAGCTGCTGTTTTTCTTCCAATGAATGATCTAACTTTATTTGGAGAAAAATTACCATCCAAAGAAAACGCTTCAGTGTTAAACACTATTAGCACTATTTTCAAATTAACACTATTTTCAAATTAACACTATTTTCAAATTAACACCATCTTTTCAAATTAACACCATCTTTTCATATTAACACCCTCTTTTCATATTAACACCATCTTTTCATATTAACACCATCTTTTCATATTAACACCATCTTTTCATATTAACACCATCATTTAATGTTAACACCATCTTTTCATGTTAACACCATTTTCAAATTAACACCATTTTCAAATTAGCACCATCTTTTCACGTTAACACCATCTTTTCATATTAATACCATCTTTTCATATTAACACCATCTTTTCATATTAACACCATCTTTTCATAGTAACACCATCTTTTCATATTAACACCATCTTTTCATATTAACACCATCTTTTCATATTAACACCATCTTTTCATATTAACACCATCTTTTCATATTAACACCATCTTTTCATATTAACACCATCTTTTCATATTAACACCATCTTTTCATATTAACACCATCTTTTCATATTAACACCATCTTTTCATATTAACACCATCTTTTCATATTAACACCATCTTTTCAAATTAACACCATCTTTTCAAATTAACACCATCTTTTCAAATTAACACCATCTTTTCAAATTAACACCATCTTTTCATATTAACACCATCTTTTCATATTAACACCATCTTTTCAAATTAACACCATCTTTTCAAATTAACACCATCTTTTCAAATTAACACCATCTTTTCAAATTAACACCATCTTTTCATATTAATACCATCTTTTCATATTAATACCATCTTTTCAAATTAACACCATCTTTTCATATTAATACCATCTTTTCATATTAACACCATCTTTTCATATTAATACCATCTTTTCATATTAACACCATCTTTTCATATTAATACCATCTTTTCATATTAACACCATCTTTTCATATTAATACCATCTTTTCATATTAATACCATCTTTTCATATTAATACCATCTTTTCATATTAACACCATCTTTTCATATTAATACCATCTTTTCATATTAATACCATCTTTTCAAATTAACACCATCTTTTCATATTAATACCATCTTTTCATATTAACACCATCTTTTCATATTAATACCATCTTTTCAAATTAACACCATCTTTTCATATTAATACCATCTTTTCATATTAACACCATCTTTTCATATTAATACCATCTTTTCATATTAATACCATCTTTTCAAATTAACACCATCTTTTCATATTAATACCATCTTTTCATATTAACACCATCTTTTCATATTAACACCATCTTTTCACGTTAACACCATCTTTTCATATTAATACCATCTTTTCATATTAACACCATCTTTTCAAATTAACACCATCTTTTCATATTAATACCATCTTTTCATATTAACACCATCTTTTCATATTAACACCATCTTTTCACGTTAACACCATCTTTTCATATTAATACCATCTTTTCATATTAACACCATCTTTTCATATTAACACCATCTTTTCAAATTAACACCATCTTTTCAAATTAACACCATCTTTTCATATTAACACCATCTTTTCACGTTAACACCATCTTTTCATATTAATACCATCTTTTCATATTAATACCATCTTTTCAAATTAACACCATCTTTTCATATTAATACCATCTTTTCATATTAACACCATCTTTTCATATTAATACCATCTTTTCAAATTAACACCATCTTTTCATATTAATACCATCTTTTCATATTAACACCATCTTTTCATATTAATACCATCTTTTCATATTAATACCATCTTTTCAAATTAACACCATCTTTTCATATTAATACCATCTTTTCATATTAACACCATCTTTTCATATTAACACCATCTTTTCACGTTAACACCATCTTTTCATATTAATACCATCTTTTCATATTAACACCATCTTTTCAAATTAACACCATCTTTTCATATTAATACCATCTTTTCATATTAACACCATCTTTTCATATTAACACCATCTTTTCACGTTAACACCATCTTTTCATATTAATACCATCTTTTCATATTAACACCATCTTTTCATATTAACACCATCTTTTCAAATTAACACCATCTTTTCAAATTAACACCATCTTTTCATATTAACACCATCTTTTCACGTTAACACCATCTTTTCATATTAATACCATCTTTTCATATTAATACCATCTTTTCAAATTAACACCATTTTTTTCAAATTATATTTTTTTCTAATTTAGAAAATTTAGAAAATTTAAAATAACTTCAAAAATGGTGGTGCAAATTATCGAAAATGAAGATTCTACGCATGTCAGGATAAGATATGCTATTCTGCATGTAACGTTATTTCCTACATTTTTATAAATATAGTGGAAGCTTGGTAGATTGCAGAACGTGCCACAGCTAGTGGGTCTATTTATATAATATTTATCAATAGATTTATGAGTAAATAGATATCATTATCCAGTGGCATTTTTCACATGCCGTAAAAAAAGTGTATCGAAAACCGCTACGACTGAATAAACGAATATTTGTATGTATAATTAGATTGGACGATTTCCATGCTACAGTTTTTTTGCTGCGACATGAAAAAACCGCCCCATATGGAACAGGCATGAAGCAGATTAGAAATGGATCGAGAAACCAGCAGATGGCGGTACAGTCCTGAACTTTCGAACGTTGTCACAGATTTTGAAATAACCATTATTGTCATTAATTTTGAGATTAAATGTAGGAGTAAATAATTAGGATTAACAGTAATTAAGTATAAACTATTCGAATACACTATACTATTCGAATACACTATACTATTCGAATACACTATACTATTCGAATACACTATACTATTCGAATACACTATACTATTCGAATACACTATACTATTCGAATACACTATACTATTCGAATACACTATACTATTCGAATACACTATACTATTCGAATACACTATACTATTCGAATACACTATACTATTCGAATACACTATACTCACATCCCAATATAGATTTGAAACAGTAGCGCCATCTTGCGGCTCACAATGATTAGTGATTACTATTACAATACATTCCCCAATAGATTTATATCTATTAAATTCATAATTCGACTTTTTTCCAATAGATTAGGAGATTATATCAATATATTCCTTAATATCGAAATATCCCCCAGTCTAAAGGTCTATCAGATGACTGGCCACTTCTACCAATAACTCATCTTAGCACTATCAAATGTAAGCATTATTCTTACTATTCTTTTTAGTAATTAGCTGACGATGCAAAGAACCATGTTTATATAATATCAGAAACCAAATACCATCTAGTGAAAAATATCATTTTTTCCTGAATGCGTTACCATGGTAATGGGGACTAATTACGGCTAATTAATGAAACAAAAATAGATGGTTGTGGATGCAAAAAATAATAAACGAAAAATATTTGGAATATTAGTTTACAATTTCGAGTTATTTAACTAATTAGTGTCAAGGAAATTAGAATGAAACAAGCCGTTAATTTACTGACTGATTCGTGACAAAATAACACGAATAACCATTCGGTAAAAATGTTCACGGATAAAGGAAAGCTACTCCACGAATGCAGTCACATACCTATGCACTCACAAATGGAAGAGGAAAATGAAGAGGTGGTAGTAAATTAGCCTCGAGTTTATCTAGCACATAATAATTCAATAATATGAATTATCCTTAAAAAATCCTAAAAAAAACGATTTAAAAGGGCTGTAATTTGTAAGCCATTATTGCTAGAAGATTGAAATAGGTTTCAAGATAAGAATTCCAAGTTTTATGTCTTAAATTTTTTTAGCATTACATGACCACCACGAGACTCAATAAACTTATCAACCGAAAAATGTTTTCGTCACATTCTGTATAGATTATTAGCTGGGGTTATTTGTATTATTCCATTTAAAACGTTGTCTAATAAAGGTTTCATATGACATGTTTTTATGGCATGAATTTCCTTTATTTGTATTATTAACTGTACTGTGGACATATCACGAAACGTAATTTCATTCAACTATTATTTTACATAATAGTGTTTTATATCTTGCCTAGAATCGATAAACTGTACTAATCACAGATCCATTTTTAAACATCTCCCCAGTAAACAATGTGACATCGAAATAACGTCAACTCGATACCAGGCTATTATCGAAACTGTGTCGAAAATAGAGCTCGAATCCGCTATCTGACATCGTTTTGGCTTCGATTCGAAGATGCCGTGCACCACTAAACGACATAGACAATACGTGTATTTCGAGATGAAAAGTCACAAATTATGCGTCGAATAAAAGTTAATAAAAAGAAGCAAATCTTTGCTACTACCAGAGGGAATCTGTGTCGAACCGACGCCCGATTATATATCTAATATGCTTCGAAACGATATCCAATAAGCAAATAAATTCAAAAATTAAAATTGAATCTTTTACTCTATTGTATATAATGTACTTAGGTTAAGTACATATCAATTTTATTAATGTTACATAATGTTATATGCAAATTAAATGGGAAAAAATGAAGTGATGTGTCCGGGTATCGAACCTGCATCCAGATACATGAAAATATGAGACTCATAACAGCTTTTGTATAACTTTTTACACGCATCGAATGCACATCTTTTTTATATCTAGATTTATGCTTCGTTTTCATAGATAAATATCTATCAATTTCGTTACTAATTTTCGATGTATTAAATTATATATTGATTTGACATCTAAAATAGAAAGAGATTTATAATGTCGATTTAAGGGTTTTTTCGTGAATCGATTCAATAAAAATTAATTAATGAATTTAGATATCCGCTGTCCCAGCTTTGAATTCGACATAAGAAGATATCGAATCGATAGACCGTTTACAGGGTCCACAGAGATGAGTTTTCTCTATTCCACTTTTAATTGTGTCTTTCTTGAGATGATAAACCGCTATTGAAATTTAAGCTCTATAGATGTGCCATATCTACTCTATACCTATGAACAAGGTTGGCAAGGTAGGTTTCCCCCAAAATTGGGAAAACATTGGGGAAACTGGAAAAACCATTTGGGGGACACTGAGAAATTGGGAGAAAACTAAATGGGCTATACTTATTACTTATCCAAGGGCTTCACGATGTCTGTGTGCCCCTTTACGATGTCTGTATGCTCCTTTACGATATCTGTATGCTCCTTTACGATGTCTGTATGCTCCTTTACGATTTATGTATGCTCCTTTACGATGTCTGTATGCTGCATTATGATGTCAGTGTGATCCTTTACGATATCAAGACTTCTTTACGATGTATGTATACTCCTTGACGATGTCTGTATACTCCTTTACGTCTGTATGTTCCTTTGATTTATCATAACTAATTAGTGAGAAACTGTGATAACTAAGAGATAATAACATCAGATATACTGATATTCAATATCTGTATTTTCATTTATTATTCAGTGTAGATAAATATTACAGAACTAAACTTTACATTTGATACTACATGCCTCCATTCGGTAAATTGATCTAACGTCTTAACATAGCCAATTATATAAATTGCAGTGGTAACCAGCAAGCTTAATTATGACTTGAGTATAGAGCACTCTGTAGTCTGAACTGGTTAATGTTGTTTCCATAAAAATTATAATACCTTGTAACCTTATAGCTAACATTGCACATGTCATGGGATGATGGGAATGAAATTATGATTACAGGCATCCTCCGCTTTAGTCATCAAATCACAACTCAGTTTAGTTACCAAACAGTAACTAAAGCGAGGTAAAGTAACAAGAAATTTATAATTGTCACTCCTTGATTATATATCTCATTTTCTATGAGTTATAATGGAAGAAAATTTGTTTTAGAATTAGAATCACAGTTTATAGTCCCTATTCTATAAACTGTGGTTATTGTAGGTACTATATAAGCCTATTATCAAACAGTGTTTGTGACTGTGATGAAAGTTTAAAGGGATGAATTTAATAAAGGTTTTAAAATCCAACCATAGCTTAACTCTCACTCAGAATAGGCGAGTAATTAATAGATAGTTAGACTTCTATAATTATTGTGTTACATTGAACAAACAGCAATTTTATGCACTATGAAATATTTTTGGAAGAAGGCCGGTACTAAGTTTCAAGTTACTGGTAAGTTCTACATTTTCGGACACGTCCGAAAAGTAAATATAATAATAATTCAACTTCTATTTAAATTGGTATCATGAATACCAATTGAAATAAAAGTTAAATAATGATTAATATATAGAGATTTTTAAGTGTTCGAAAATATGGAACCGTGTGATAACACGGAACTTACCTTAAAATGGGGCATGTTGAATTTCTGAACCAATTGCTTCTAATAACCTCATCTGGATTATAATTTTGATGTTTTTGATAGTTACCGTGAATTAATCACAAAAAATTGTCTCCCGCTTTCTATGTCTACGAACGGTACTTATTTCGAGACATGACTCGAAATAAGTACCACTTTTATTAAAGTGAGTTGTTCTTAAAGCGAGGCCTGCCTGTACTACCTGCATTAATCATTATAGATAATAAAATATTATAATTTTGGTAATTATGATTTATAATTGATGAATAAATTAATAGGAAGTAGTTATAACTTAAACCAATATATTATCATATGCATTTATTAATTATTTGACTCATTGGTTGATTAGACATATAGCTACTGTAATACATGTTAATGGTCAATATGTAAACTTAAATTTATCATTTACGGACTAGCTACCAGGGTTTCCCCTGAAGGAAACTAGAATAACCTTCTGGAAGTTTCCGCCAACCAACCCTGCCTATGAATGATATAAAATTGAATTGGATATTCTCTTTTAAATGAAACCTATTTCAGTCTACTAGCTATGATACTTAACAAATTTGAGCCAATTTTAAATCGGTTACTTTTTTGTTGTCCTTCCTATGTTAAAACTGTAATAGAGTGAAACTCCTGAGTTATGAAGTTCTGAGTTATGATTTATGAAGTATTTTCTATGTTTAAATTATAGAAAACGATATACGGCATGTATTTCGTCATAGTAATCCCTCAAAAACACAGTTTTCTCAGAGATTTTAATCATAGAAAACTATCAGTGTCCCTGAGTTATGAAGAAACCATTACTTCATAACTCAGGAGTTTCACTCTACTCTATACAGAATGTGATAAAAAGCTATTTTCGTCTTGATAAGTTTATTGAGTCTGGTGGTGGTCTTGCAATGCTAAATTTATTATGAAATAAAACTTGAAATTCTTTTCTTTAAAATGAAACTTTTTTTAATCTTCTAGCAACAGCAGTTTACAAATTACAAATCTTTTAAATCGGCTACTTTTTTTGCGGCTACCTTGACAAAGGTTGAATAATACTTCATTAGAAAATAAAATTAGAAATTTTATTCTTTATTTCCAGGGCATTGGTGTTATTATATGCAGCATAACAAACGATCATTGGTTACTAAATCTAGGAATGCATTAACATCTAAAGTAAAAGGTAATTTATTTCAAGTCATTAGAGGTGAACCTAGAAATTGTGCGTTAGAGATTAAGTTCAATTGAAAACATTCAATTAATCTCAAATGTACAATTGGTGACAGAAAAGGAATTTAATATAGATTCAGACAAATTAAGCAACAAAAGTAGCTTCATTTTTAAAAAAGACATCATTGTCCCTATTATTCGGAGTAGCTAAGTAATTTAATTAAATATAAATTAAAAACAAAGAAACAGTTAAAGAAAACATTACTATAAGATATTATAAATATATTGAAAATGTATATCCAATGCAATAAAAAGCAGATGGCCCATTTCAATAACATTCATCACTGCAACAATAGAAGCCAAAGCTAGCCACATAGAGCCATCAAAAGATACACTATGAAAAGTTATTATACATTATTTCCTGGAATAAACCTAGTTACTAACTATTGAGCCAATTAGACTGAACCTTAATTTAAATTTGTGTACAAATAGGAAACATTGCAAGCAAGTATATAAAATAATTAGTAATCTATATACATAGTCAGATAAGAAGTGTAATTGTGAATAGATCACTAATCATTAAATCTTGTTTAAATCACTAAAGTTTTACATGCTGAATAGAAATGAACAAATCATGAAAAAAAGACAAAGTTAATCTACTATTTCTATTGAAATAAAGTCATTTTTAGTAGTTTGACATGTTATTTTATATCAATGATTGCACTCTCCGTTACTCAACACATTTTCCCAACATTAAAACCTCTCTAAATTCTAGCCAACAAAAGTCAAAAAATAAATAAGAATTGACATGGCCTGAGTAGAGAAGCAACAAAAAGCATAAAAATGATATATAGTTATAAACGTTAAACTGTACAGCTTGGTAGATTTATTTCAACACTTTATTACAAAGACCTTAGCTTATAAAATACCTGGTAAATGTACATAACAGTGACAAATATTGCTAGATTTTCTAAGGCAGCATCAAAAAGGTAAAAAAACTAATTATTGTAAAACTGATAGAAACTGAGCCAATTCATTCATTTTTAGCAATATGTAAACTACATATTTCCATGGAACTATTCTTTTTGGGGGAAATAACTGCCTCCCACTAGCAAGGTGTCATGGTTTGATTAGAACTGTTGTAAACAAGAGTGAGAATAAATGAACCAGCTCTCAGAATGTGGTTAAAACAGTTAATGGAAGATATGAACATTTAGCACAAAAGAGGTAATGTATTATTAACAGATAAAAAAGAGGAGTCATTATTCTGCTCCTCCTCAGTCCTCATCACTCTGCTCCTCAGTCCCCATCACTCTGCTCCTCAGTCCCCATCACTCTGCTCCTCAGTTCTCATCACTCTGCTCCTCAGTTCTCATCACTCTGCTCCTCAGTTCTCATCACTCTGCTCCTCAGTCCCCATCACTCTGCTCCTCAGTCCCCATCACTCTCCTCCTCAGTCCCCATCACTCTCCTCCTCAGTCCCCATCACTCTCCTCCTCAGTCCCCATCACTCTCCTCCTCAGTCCCCATCACTCTCCTCCTCAGTCCCCATCACTCTCCTCCTCAGTCCCCATCACTCTCCTCCTCAGTCCCCATCACTCTCCTCCTCAGTCCCCATCACTCTCCTCCTCAGTCCCCATCACTCTCCTCCTCAGTCCCCATCACTCTCCTCCTCAGTCCCCATCACTCTCCTCCTCAGTCCCCATCACTCTCCTCCTCAGTCCCCATCACTCTCCCCCTCAGTCCCCATCACTCTCCTCCTCAGTCCCCATCACTCTCCTCCTCAGTCCCCATCACTCTCCTCCTCAGTCCTAATCACTCTCCTCCTCAGTCCTAATCACTCTCCTCCTCAGTCCTCATCACTCTCCTCCTCAGTCCTCATCACTCTCCTCCTCAGTCCCCATCACTCTCCTCCTCAGTCCCCATCACTCTCCTCCTCAGTCTTCATCACTCTCCTCCTCAGTCTTCATCACTCTCCTCCTCAGTCTTCATCACTCTCCTCCTCAGTCCTAATCACTCTCCTCCTCAGTCCTCATCACTCTTCTCCTCAGTCCTCATCACTCTTCTCCTCAGTCCTCATCACTCTCCTCAGTCCTCTTCACTCTCCTCCTCAGTCCTCATCCCACTCCTCATCACTGACATCACTCTCCTCCTCGCTGTCATCACTCTGTATAACCTTAGCTCTGTTCTGCAGTGCCAGAGCCAATGCCCCCACCATGCCTGACAGTTCCACCCCCTGCATTGTGGGGGTGGTGTCTGAGCCTGAGCCACAGCTGTCCCTGTCCACATCAACCTGAAAGGGGGGGGGGGGGAATTAAAACACATTGCATGATATGATAACACAATGATGTGACTCAATGTGATTTAAAGTTATTGTTAGTCAGTTTTTTATCACTCGAAGCTCAATTTGTTTTTCAACTCTCTGAATATCTTCGCTTATTTTGTTCCGAGTACTAGCTATCGCTTGGGCCATTTTTGTGAACCGCAGATACGAGACAGTTATTGTCGATTGGATTCAGATCGGAGCTATTGGCTTACCAGTTCATCAATGAGTCATTTATCCTTCACACAATCTCCTGTGTACTTGGATTCATGTCTGTGTCCATTGTCTTAGCTTCGCAAAGAAGGTAGCTAAGCAGTAGTACTCAGAACAAAGTCTCTCACTCAAACTGAACATGCAAACAGGGTTGCTAAACAATAGCTAAAGGGTTAACTGATAGAAATACTAATGATTGCTAGTTTCATTTTTGACTGACCGGTTTGAGCTTAGCGCCTTGTCGAATTGCATCAAGAAGCATTGATCTACTATCAGCAGGAGCAGCAGACCTGTCTTTGTCTTCAACTTTCTGTAATGCAAAAGTGACAGGTTAGAGTTAGGAAGAGAGGAACAGTTTGGATGGTGCAATACATCACTAATAGTTACGGTTCACTTTAAGTTGAGTATTAAATAACAACTACCTACATCATGCAAACATGAAACAAATTGAGTTTCATCAACAATATATAGTTAAGTTCACTGTGTAGATCCACCCAGCATCTCTTTAACAATGGCAAAAAATTTGTTTAATAATTTCATCAATTGGCTATAAAAGACCAGCTACTAAAATAGTGCATTTAATTTTAGTAGCTATGAATATTATAAAATAGCTAGCTAAAGGATATGTAATAGCTAGCTAAAGGATATGTAATAGCTAGCTAAAGGATATGCAATAGTTAGCTAAAGGATATGTAATAGTTAGCTAAAGGATATGTAATAGCTAGCTAAAGGATATGTAATAGCTAGCTAAAGGATATGTAATAGTTAGCTAAAGGATATGTAATAGCTAGCTAAAGGATATGCAATAGCTAGCTAAAGGATATGTAATAGCTAGCTAAAGGATATGTAATAGCTAGCTAAAGGATATGTAATAGCTAGCTAAAGGATATGTAATAGCTAGCTAAAGGATATGTAATAGTTAGCTAAAGGATATGTAATAGCTAGCTAAAGGATATGCAATAGCTAGCTAAAGGATATGTAATAGCTAGCTAAAGGATATGTAATAGCTAGCTAAAGGATATGTAATAGCTAGCTAAAGGATATGTAATAGCTAGCTAAAGGATATGTAATAGCTAGCTAAAGGATATGCAATAGCTAGCTAAAGGATATGTAATAGTTAGCTAAAGGATATGTAATAGCTAGCTAAAGGATATGCAATAGCTAGCTAAAGGATATGTAATAGCTAGCTAAAGGATATGTAATAGCTAGCTAAAGGATATGTAATAGCTAGCTAAAGGATATGCAATAGCTAGCTAAAGGATATGTAATAGCTAGCTAAAGGATATGTAATAGCTAGCTAAAGGATATGTAATAGCTAGCTAAAGGATATGTAATAGCTAGCTAAAGGATATGTAATAGCTAGCTAAAGGATATGCAATAGCTAGCTAAAGGATATGCAATAGCTAGCTAAAGGATATGTAATAGTTAGCTAAAGGATATGTAATAGCTAGCTAAAGGATATGTAATAGTTAGCTAAAGGATATGTAATAGCTAGCTAAAGGATATGTAATAGCTAGCTAAAGGATATGTAATAGTTAGCTAAAGGATATGTAATAGCTAGCTAAAGGATATGTAATAGCTAGCTAAAGGATATGCAATAGCTAGCTAAAGGATATGCAATAGCTAGCTAAAGGATATGTAATAGTTAGCTAAAGGATATGTAATAGCTAGCTAAAGGATATGTAATAGTTAGCTAAAGGATATGTAATAGCTAGCTAAAGGATATGTAATAGCTAGCTAAAGGATATGTAATAGTTAGCTAAAGGATATGTAATAGTTAGCTAAAGGATATGTAATAGTTAGCTAAAGGAATTTAATATATAGCTATATTCACTAGTCTATGCTAACTAATAAATTATTTCTAGAATTGAAATCAGGAATAATACACGCAGATCTAACACAAAAGTCTAGTGTTAGTCACTAGGTAGGGCTTTTCAATTTTTTCTTTAATAGTAGCTATTATTTAGAAGAAAAATGTAACAATGTAGCTAAATCATATTCCATAACTAATTATTCAGATGAAAATAAAAACAACATTAGAATGTTTGATTTCACTCAAGGTTTTCAATTGGCTATTGTTTATAATTTAATTCTTAAGGGATTTTTAAAATCTTGGAGCTTCAATAAATTAGTGTGAGTAAAAAGCTCTGGTTGAAAATTAAAAGAAATTAAATAAATCAAAGGAATGTAAGAAATATAAATAAAATTAATTGAAATGTAGCTATAAAATTAGGCATCAATAAATCAAAGCAAAGTGTAGCAAATAGCTTTTCAAAAGAAATTGGTGTAAATAGCAAGAAATGTGAAAAAAATCCAGTGAGAAAAATTTAAAGTGCATAAATCAATTCTTGGAAATTATGTTCAGGTAACTGACTGCAGACATAAAGAGTCTATTGGAAGATTTTAATGAACTGAGGACATGACCAAACATTAATGACCATGTTTACTTTAACCCAATTTGACTCAAAGTAGATAAATAAAAATATCTTATTACCAACCAGCCATTAAATGTAGCTAATAGCTATTGATTCAAGTTATAATTACATAGTAGAAGCTAATTAGGATTATTGTACATAGGACCTGAATTAAAATATTTCTCAGTTGTATTTTCAAGTGAAATTTGTTAATTAGACAGATATAAACTAGACGTTAAAATCTGAATGTTCTTTTAACAGAAAAACACTGTTCTATTAATCAATAATATAAATAATGAAGAATGTCCACTAGCACAAATATAAAAGATAGCTATATATTCTCTGATGAAAAATGATAATTTCATACTTTGATATAAATGATATCCTAATATTTTAGCATATTCAAGAAGCATCATATCTCTATATTTTCTCTTTGGAGACTTTAGTATTATTTAGCACTAGAATAACAGTGAAGCATTAGTTGATATGGAGAGAGTATCTAGAGATTTAATGGGCTAGTAAGCACATAGCGTGGTAATCAAAGAGACAATTCTGTAAGAGAAAGAGTGAGAGAGTGAGAGCAATCTAGTGAAGCAAACTGTAGCTAGAGCTGAACTACCTGATCACAACTAGAGGAGTGGCTTCCATCCTGCAATAGATTGTTAGTTACAACATGGGTCTTACGATAGATACAGAGCAATGGGTAGAGGTAGGTACTAAATAAGGGGCAATGGGTAGAGGTAGGTACTAAATAAGGGGCAATGGGTAGAGGTAGGTACTAAATAAGGGGCAATGGGTAGAGGTAGGTACTAAATAAGGGGCAATGGGTAGAGGTAGGTACTAAATAAGGGGCAATGGGTAGAGGTAGGTACTAAATAAGGGGCAATGGGTAGAGGTAGGTACTAAATAAGGGGCAAAGGGTAGAGGTAGGTACTAAATAAGAGGCAATGGGTAGAGGTAGGTACTAAATAAGGGGCAATGGGTAGAGGTAGGTACTAAATAAGGGGCAAAGGGTAGAGGTAGGTACTAAATAAGGGGCAATGGGTAGAGGTAGGTACTAAATAAGAGGCAATGGGTAGAGGTAGGTACTAAATAAGGGGCAATGGGTAGAGGTAGGTACTAAATAAGGGGCAATGGGTAGAGGTAGGTACTAAATAAGGGGCAATGGGTAGAGGTAGGTACTAAATAAGGGGCAAAGGGTAGAGGTAGGTACTAAATAAGAGGCAATGGGTAGAGGTAGGTACTAAATAAGGGGCAATGGGTAGAGGTAGGTACTAAATAAGGGGCAATGGGTAGAGGTAGGTACTAAATAAGGGGCAAAGGGTAGAGGTAGGTACTAAATAAGGGGCAATGGGTAGAGGTAGGTACTAAATAAGGGGCAAAGGGTAGAGGTAGGTACTAAATAAGGGGCAATGGGTAGAGGTAGGTACTAAATAAGGGGCAATGGGTAGAGGTAGGTACTAAATAAGGGGCAATGGGTAGAGGTAGGTACTAAATAAGGGGCAATACATAATGTAATCGTTGCCGCTTAAAACATTCAACTAATACATGTCAAGTTAATTATCATTCAGGTGAGGCAGGCAACAAAACAACACCAATAAAACATCAAACTAGTTACAACTACACAGTCAGAGTTAGCAAGGCACTGTAGTCTCACAATAATTATTTAATGACTACCATTGTACTTTCGAGTGATCTTCACACATCAAGAAAACTCAGTAGCTACACACACAAATATAGCTCTGGATGGATGATGTCTCATGATATCAAATCGCCAGAAGGAACTTATAAACATATATACAGTATGGGCCACAAAAATGCTTCTGCATTTTCAAATACTTGTAAGTGGACGAAAAAACTGTATTTTGATCTCTCTTTCTCCGCCTCTTATTGTACTATTAAAAGTTAAAAACATTTTTTAACTGATGAAAATAGTTTAAGAACAGGTAAGCAAAGAGTGAGGGTGATTATTTTTGTCATTGCGTAAGGTTATTCTTAGAGCTAACTCTGTGATTTTACTTCAATAAAAGTCAATGAATAAAAGGAAAAAAATATAATGGTAGACATTATAATACAGGGTGTTTACACTTCTTCCTTGGAAACTATTTGGAAATAGAAAAACTTTAGTGACATTTTGATCTCATCCAAGTTTTCACTATTCGTTCTTCACTTGTTCATTGCATTGTTCAGGCCTGCTTCAAACTTGCATTTTTAACAGTGCGGAAAAAAGCTCTTCTTAAAATGTGTTTACACTTGCGTTTTTTTATCGATGAAAGAAGAATCACTTTAAATACTTCGGCAATAAATAAACGCATGAGTAAACACATTTTAAGAAGAGCTTTTTTCCGCACTGTTAAAAATGCAAGTTTGAAGCAGGCCTGAACCATGCAATGAACAAGCGAAGAACGAATATTCAGAGTGAAAACTTCGATGAGATCAAAATGTAACTGAAGTTGTTCTATTTCCAGATAGTTTCTAAGGAAGAAATGTAAACACCTTGAATTAAAATGTCTACCATTAAATTTTTTTCCTTTTTTATTCATTGCCTTTTATTGAAGTAAAATCACAGAGTTAGCTTTAAGAATAACCTTTGCGCAATGACAAAAATAATCACCCTCACTCTTTGCTTACCTGTTCTTAAACTATTTCCATCCGTTCAAAAATGTTTTTACCTGTTAATAGTACAATAAGAGGAGGTGAAAAAGAGACCAAGATACAATTTTTTCGTCCATCGGTTAACGATTTACAAGTATTTGAAAAAGCCGAAACATTTTTGTGGCCCATACTGTATAGCTATATCTACATTCATATTTCATTTGAAGACTGACCATATGACAACAGTTCAAACAGGACTCTCAGGCGAGTCACAGGACTCTCAGGCGAGTCACAGGACTCTCAGGCGAGTCACAGGACTCTCAGGCGAGTCACTTTTTCTCAGGCGAGTCAAAAGACTCTCAGGCGAGTCAAAAGACTCTCAGGCGAGTCAAAAGACTCTCAGGCGAGTCAAAAGACTCTCAGGCGAGTCAAAAGACTCTCAGGCGAGTCAAAAGACTCTCAGGCGAGTCAAAAGACTCTCAGGCGAGTCAAAAGACTCTAAGGCGAGTCAAAAGACTCTCAGGCGAGTCGAAAGACTCTCAGGCGAGTTACAGGACTTTATGGGACTCACCTTAAGTGCTATTCCCCCTCTAATCTGGTTCAGGAGCATGGACCTGTCATCTCCACCGGAAGGAGCAGAAGCCATGGGTGGTGGAGCAGGTGGGGGAGGTGGACCACCTCCACCACCAGGTTTGGCCATTTGTGGGGGAGGAGGTGGAGGGGGTTGTCTTCCACCAGAAGGTGGGGGAGGTGGCGCTGCAGATTTATTGTAACCTGTTTTCAAATGGAGGGAATTATATTTTAGACTAGCTATTATTGATGACTTGCTTTGGTAATTATATTCTGCAGCTCTAGCTAATAGATATTATGAAGAACACAGTGAAACAATCTCAGTTAAAATGAAATGGAGGAGAATCTAGCTAAATATTGACTTGGAAAGTAGTCAGGTTAATTCTCACCTGGTATTGGCGGAGGTCCTCTACTCGGTAGAGCATTCTTAGCAGAGGGTGGTGGAGGAGCTGGAGTAGGCTGAGTGGTGGAAGAAATAGTTAATTTAGTAGCTAGGTACTTCGCGAAATGTTATTCTAAAGAAATGTTTCCCGGAGTTTTATTTATCACGAATCTAAACTGAAAATTCCTGAAGATTCGCTAACCACCATTTATATAGCTAGCTATATTTATTTATGTCATTATATTAGCTAATATACAATGTAGCTAACCATTATACATTAATCTTTTTCTTCTTAAAATTTAATAAACTACATTGAAACGGCTCTTTGGTAAAAGGAAATTATAAATAAAAATTATAAAAATAGTCTAAAACGCCATGAATCAGAAGATTCGCTGTCATAGGTTCACAGCGAACCACTTTGAGAAACCCTGTTCTAAAGTAGCATTTCCATTTGAGGTTTCATTTTTACGTTTACAAGAAAGCTATAATTTAATTTATTAGGGGGTTTAACGTCTGCTTCGGAACCAAAGGCCATATCGCTGACGTCAAAAGGAAATTAAATACAAGGGACTGGAAGAAGCAGTCAGAGAGGAAAGTGGCTCAATGAACAAAGTCACCTACCATGGATGCAGAAAAGCTACTCCGTGAATACAGTCACTTACCAAGGAATGTGACGAAAAGGAACACAAGCACCGGTGGCTGCACTCAGGGATGGAAGAGGAAAATGAAGAGGTGATAGTGAATGAAGCCTACGAGCCTACCTAACACAAAAATCTAAGACCTCGTAGTTGAAGAGCATAACCCTAGCGCTATCCTCTAAAACTGCAAGTAGCGTTAAAAAAAATGATAAACATGGTAAAAATGAAAAAAGACAATCCATGATCCAAATTACAACAGTTCGGGGCCCAAGGGACGCCACCCCCCTTCTCTTCCATTCACCACTGACAGCTTCAGGATAGAGCCCCTGGGGGCCAAGCCAGCTATAATCAGTTATCTATTATTGTTCTAGTTATTATAAGTAGAGCTTTAGCTACCAATATTAACTGTTCGGTAGCTACTCATTATATCGGACATATTTTAAGTATCTATCTGTGTATCGGAATATCAATGATTTTTAGGTATCTGTGTAGCTAACTATCAGCAGATTTCCAACACCAAGTATTGGTATCAGAAATATATTATGGTATTAGCTAGTAGCTACTTGTTATGTCAGCCATTTTTTTAGGTATCGCTATCGAGTATCAGAATGTCTGTGACATTTAGGTGTCAGTATCGGCAGATACCGGTGGTACAGATACAGCCATAACTATAAGTGAGCAAATAGACTCACCATACTGTTGACATGCTGAGGTTGTGCTGTTCGTGGTGGTGGGGGTGGGGGGGCGTTGCGAGAGGGAAGAGAAGGCACAGTGGGGGGCTGTAATGAGGGGGGGGGGAAAGGTTTAGTATCTACAGCAATATAAAGGCGTCATCACTGATAATTAACAGCTAAAGTAGCTACAATGAGTATATACCTAAGACAATGAACTACATTAAACTATGCAAAACTTGAAGATGAATTAAGGAAAAAATTGAAGGCCATCTCCAGGCTCCAAGAAAAAATAGTGTTATATTATACTTATAGAGAACTATAATATTATAGAACAAGGTCTAGGATCAATATTCTGCAAAGCATATATCATTCGACTCGGTATATCGTTTTTTATATGCTTTTAATAGCTACTCTGTAGCTATGCAACAATTGTAAGAAACATTAATTTGAAGCTGAAGAAAGAGATTGTACACTCTTTGTTTTGATTTCCAATTGGAATTTCATAAACAAACAATGCATATTTAGCCTTCATTTAAGATGTAAATTGCTTCCTGAAGTAGCTATATAAACGTTTTTATAATAAATATTCTTCAAATTTATGCGTTTACATGACTATTTAATATTGGATTGAGTATAGCTAGTAGCTACCTACCTAATAGATGACATTCAGAACAAACGGTGAACATACCTACCTAATAGATGACATTCAGAACAAACGGTGAACATACCTACCTAATAGATGACATTCAGAACAAACGGTGAACATACCTACCTAATAGATGACATTCAAAACAAACGGTGAACATACCTACCTAATATATGACATTCAAAACAAACGGTGAACATACCTACCTAATAGATGACATTCAAAACAAACTGTGAACATACCTACCTAATAGATGACATTCAGAACAAACGGTGAACATACCTACCTAATAGATGACATTCAGAACAAACGGTGAACATACCTACCTAATAGATGACATTCAAAACAAACTGTGAACATACCTACCTAATAGATGACATTCAAAACAAACTGTGAACATACCTACCTAATAGATGACATTCAAAACAACGGTGAACGTACCTACCTAATAGATGACATTCAAAACAAACGGTGAACGTACCTACCTAATAGATGACATTCAAAACAAACGGTGAACGTACCTACCTAATAGATGACATTCAAAACAAACGGTGAACATACCTACCTAATAGATGACATTCAAAACAAACGGTGAACATACCTACCTAATAGATGACATTCAAAACAAACTGTGAACATACCTACCTAATATATGACATTCAAAACAAACGGTGAACGTACCTACCTAATATATGACATTCAAAACAAACGGTGAACGTACCTACCTAATAGATGACATTCAAAACAAACGGTGAACGTACCTACCTAATATATGACATTCAAAACAAACGGTGAACGTACCTACCTAATAGATGACATTCAAAACAAACGGTGAACATATACTCTCTTCAGACAGAAAATTAGTAGCGAAGTCGGAAGTAAAACGGGTTGATTCTAGGTATTGTAGAGTTTTAATTATAAAAATCTTTGAAGGCATATATGATTAAATATAACTATGCTATCAGATTTCATGAGTCTTGCAGCAAAATGATGAATTAGCATCATTGAATAACACTGAAAAATTTGCTTGGGAGGGAACCTTTAAGAAATATCTAATCAAATGGCTACAATTCTACAAATTTTCAACTATTGATCAAACTTAGATAGCTATAGGTTAATCTTAACCACAAGTGCTAATTTTTCCAAGTCAATCTTTAGACAACAGTTGATGATATACTAATATTAACTAAAACTATAATCAGAAATTTATTTCGAGTTGGTAGCTATAACTTCTCTCTATTATCTCTAAGTATATAGGAATACATGTGCATTGTGTACATTTTTTGAGCTGCTTTTCGAAATCACATGAAAAATTAGGAACAAAAACAATAGTAAAAATAACAACCCAATTAGCTATAATTTAAAATAAATTCATATATGATGGCAAATAAAAGTTAAATTTCTGCATAGAATAATTTCTAGTAATAGTTTGTCTAACAATCACATTGGTTGTTTTACTTACCATTTGTGAAGGTGGCGGGGGTGGGGGAGGCTTATCACTAGCATGGGTGATTGTGTTGTTGTTATTTGATGCTGTTCTTGAATGCTGAAATAGAAAAATTAACTTACTTTGATATTTCAAGTTTGGTTTTCTCTACCCACAGCTTTAGTCATCAACAAATGTTATTAGTTTTAGCATTGTTATAGTAGCTAATTTAAATAAGTTTCATCATGAACTTTACAGAATTTTTATACATTTTTTATGATGGATAAGCAGCAGCTGGAACAAGCTGGCTACAATTTCTTTGTTTTCTATAACTGATGTGGCAATTGAAATTTGAGTATAGCATAATATTAATTCTTTCAGTCACGGTATAACTTCTTTGAATATTTTAGGACTACGTTATATTGGATGTAAATAGACTATAAACACGAAAAAAAAACCAACTCAACATTTTTTAATATAAGGTGGTTAGTCAGACTAACCACAATGACATAATTGCACTTTCATGCGGAAGGAATATTGCACCCTCACTCACTGACACTCTGTGTTAGCTAAGTACTTCATGTGTACCCTATTGCATCTTTATAGTTCGTAGTTAGGTCTGTAGTGAACTGTGACTGATATCTATAGCTATAAACTTTTCTATCATAGCTAAATGTGAATTCTTCATTTTTTTTGTACAAGAGAAGGTTAACTTATGTAAATTGGTATAAGGGAGGTGGACAAGGAGGCCTCTCTCGGGCTAATTATAAGCCCTATTCCCCGAACTAGACTAAAGTGGTATCAGCACTGCATAATGATTAGCTTACTCTGTTGTTGAGTCCCGAGTAGAGTTGGCTCTCCTCCTTCACCTTCTCCATGCCTCCATTCTTCTCAATGAAGTCGTAGATGAACCTCTGGGTCTGGGGATCAGCTTTATCCACGTCTACTCCGATCTGAAGGATGAGGACTGTTAGCAATGCAGAGGAGTACAAACATCCCTAAATCGTTTGCTATCACTAGCGCTCAATACACAGCTACCAGCTAACCAAGGATTTAAAAATGAGTTACGAGTAAAATGATGTAAATTTAGTAGCTATACTTTAATATCGTTTAAGAATTCAGTTAGAAATTCTGGACAACAAATCAATAATAAAATTGACCTCCCATTCTTGACAAGAAATTGTGTTAGCTATTTAAAAATAGTTTAAAATAAATGATGCAAATAATAATTAGCTATTAGTCAAAATAGTTAACTACAACTCACCATTTCATGAACTAGTTAAGAATATATTGATCAAAACAAAATTAGATAACTATTTAGCTAACTAATTCTATGACAAAGAATTGTACTCTATCAATTTTTTTATAATTTGGCTAGCTAACATCAAAACCTAACAGCTATGTAGCTACTAGAAAACTGACCAGATTGAAAATAGTCTGCATGTGTTCATCATGGTTGCCTTCAGTTGTTAATCCGTTATCAGGGTCGAAACCAACGTGAGTTATGTGTCGGAAATCCTGAGGTTTTCCAATGTCGCTACACAAGAACAAATAGATTAGCTATAGCTACTTAGCAAAGAAAATATTCAATTATGTATTTGCTATATGCAAAGATGCAGTTCAAAATTTCTGCAAGAATAGATTAACTTTGTCTAGAGAAATAGCTACTGCCTATGATGATGAAATTTATGCACACTATAACTAGAGGAAGAAGGACAATCAAAATAATATATAGCTACAGTTAATTGCATTATCTGAATAAAGATCTCCAGCACAGTAAAGAAAGACACTTCTGTGCGTTGTGATTCTTTCCATTCTCATTCTTTGGTGTCAAATTTATTATTCTATTAAACAAAATATACCATATTGAGAGTATGGCTTTTATTATTGGCATAACTTACGCGGCACTGAATTTATGGTTTCTTTTGTTTTTTCTACCTCCATATTTGATAGTTTCTTGCTTTATCTGATGGGATGGTATTGAGTTGTTCTGTCGAGGTTTTAACATCACCTGAAAAGCATAACAAGATAAAATAATTCTCCCATATTAGTGCTTAAATTATAAAGCTTTTGCTATTTTCTGCTAATAGCTAATTTCATTAGATAGCTATCTTCTAAATGAAAATACCATAACTAATTAGATATACTGATACATAAAACATATTCCATCCCTTTCATTAACTTTTCTTGTAGCTATAATTTAAAAAACTGAAAGTTATTATCATTTAAATCTAGTATTCTCTAGGTTTTCCCCTCTTCTATAAGCTTGCATTATTAAATAATGAAGTAAATTATTTTCCATCTATTGCTTGATTTAGTAGGTAGGTAGCTAGCTAAGAAACACATAAACTGTGAATCAAGTAAGTACAGAAATCTTCAGCTTCCTTCAAACTTTGTAAGTGGCTATTCACATTTTGTTGTTTTTGTTGGTGCTGTTGCTGGTCACTGATTCTTCTTCTCTCCTCACGCTTTCTCAGCTTTGCATTCAGTCTGTCCTGCACTGTAGAGTTGAAGAATCTGGCCTCATTTTCGTCTGCGAAACTCAACCCGATGATGCATTGCTGCAACAATAAAAATGTGATCTCTATATTGATAAAATCAAGAAATTAGTACAGACTTTAACAAAAGAAAATATCTACTAGCTATTACCCTGTAGCTAATATTAAACTGATCAAAAATCTTATGATATGGCACATCAAGTTGTTGAACAAAGATAAGTTGTCTAATATGTTAGTGAGAAAAAATGAAAGAAATAGCTACAGATAACTTAGGGTATTGCTTACATCTCCTTCAAACTGGTGAAAGAAAGGTAGAGATGCGTGGTAGCTGAAATTTTGGTAAATCTCCTGCTCAAAGATCCTCTCTCTCCTTACTATGTCATAAACCTGTTAGAAATGAAAAGTTTCAATGGAAGTGAATTTTAAAAATGATTGAGAAAAGAAGAGCAAAAATAATGGAAGTTTATTGCAAAATGAATTATTGTTTTGTTTTATCTCATTTATGAATTAAAACTAATATTTAGTTATGTTAGCAGCCAATACTATAGAGACAGAGATTGAAAATTCACTATCATTAGCTAATCATAGAGAGCAGAGTATGAACATTATTAGCTAGCTGTTTGATTGCAACTAAAATCAAATATAAAGATAAGAAATTTCATCTGAATATTAATTTGAAGGGAAAACTTCCATCAGTTTAAAAATTAGAAGTTCACATCCAATAGGGCAAAACAAAGCTACCACAAAAATGAACAAGTTGCTATATCAGCCAATTTGATAGGAGAGAAATTTTGAGCTGCAACATATGTTACCTGAATGTAATATGAACGTCTATTGTTGTCTTTGGAGAAAGTAGCAATGCCAAAATGTTTCCTACACCAAGACACATGCTTTGGAGCCTCAGTGCCGTAAACCTGAACAACTGCAGCCGCCTGCACCTGAGAAAAAAGAACAAATTTTCTTTTATGGTCATGGTGGTAAGTCTCAGAAGTATAACTGGTCAATTTTAGCAATTATGAATTAAGTTTCTCTACATGTTCACTATAGATATTTCCTTACCATAACTCTGTTGCCGACTAAACTGAATAAGATTTTATTCTCTTCATCTGTTAGTCGAGAGGATGATTTGTGAGGAAGAGAAGGACGTCTGTTTGATGTTACAGAAGCAGTCATTGTTAAAGGACATGTGACTTTAATTGATATATTGTAACCAATTTCCTATTAAATCTGTGTCTAAGAAGGATAACAATGAAATAGAATATTTATTTTAGAGAGAAGAAAAGTCAGCCAACATGTCAGTCAAACTGACAATAAAACACACTTCACACAATCTGTATACTAGCCTCCACCAACTTGCCAGTGAAAATTTTTCTCATTTTGAAAAAATAATATTCAAACAAAGTCAGTGTATTTTTAGCTATTTATTCCTATGTTACCATTAATTTATGGTGGGTAAATTGAGGAAATGTTGGAGGATCAGGCAAATTATTTGAAGTATGTTGGTGGAATTTTTCAACTCTTTGTGAAAAAGTCAGTTGGTTTTTGTGCACCAAATACAGACTGGGTCATATAGCTAGCTATCTGAGTTGAGAAATTTTTGAAATGCCAACCAATAAATCTATTTTAACACTTTCCCTGCATATCTCAATAACACAAGGTTGACATCACCACAAATAAATTTTCAGGTTTTGGAAGAACACACTTTATTACATTGTGTTGGAAGTTCTGGAGTGTTTTCTTTGGTGATTTATAGTAGCATCAACTGGGATATTCTACCATACTCAGAGTATCGGGATAATTAATCTCACAATATATTAAAATCTGGTCTGCAACATGGATGCTTAATCTGACCCCAATTTTAGATCTCTGCAGGAGATCTTGAATAAATTCTTATGTTATCATTAATTTAGCTGCGGGAGATCTTGAATTAATTCCTATGTTACCATAAATTTAGCTGCGGGAGATTCTGAATCTGCTACCGAGAGTCAAGAGTGTAACTCTCTCTCAAAATTTCAAATTAAAATCTCTGCAGGACAAGAGACACATTATGCACAGTGGATTGTTTGCACAGAAAATGTTAAAAATGTCCCATATTCTGCAGACTGGCAGAATATGGAACATTTTTCCAAGCCTCTCTGCAACAAATCTGACCCCAATTTTAGAAATATTAGATCTCTGCAGGAGATTTTGAATTAATTCCTAAGTTACCATAAATTTAGCTGCGGGAGAATTTTGAAATAGCTAATTCCTATGTTACCATTAATTTAGCAGATGGAGATTCTGAATCTGCTGCTGAGAGTCAGAGAGTAACTCTCCCTCAAATTAAAATCTCTGCGGGAGAAGAGACACATCATGCAGACTGGCAAAAATCACCAAATTTCTATCCAAAATGATCAAATTATCATAAATTCTCTCCAAAATAACATTGTAGCGTAGGAGAAAATAAGATATTTCTCACCATTTGCAATTGAAGGGCTCAAAATAACTGTCACAAACTCGCCATTAAAATGGCAAGTTCGGACATGCTTCATTACCTGGCGTTACCGTCGTTCCGATGTTCATGCAAGTACTCCTTGGCAACAGATAACCTCTCTGAGCTTTTAAAATGACGCTAACAGTACTCTAACAAACATATTTGCCTCCTTTCCGGTGTTTCTAGGCACCGTAAATTTTCAGTGGACAGTGGCTAAATACAGAAAATGATGATGGATGAATCAGCAAAATATGAAATGATGGTGGATTTTTTCGGCCTTTTGAGCAAGTCAGTGAGTTTTGGTGCACCAAATACTGAGTGGTTAAAAGACCTCAATAGTTGCCAGATAAACTTCACAACTTCTTGCATCTTTTACAGACTGGAATAGTAGAAAGATAAACAATTTCAATTGGGGGCAATTTAAACAATTGGGGCAATTTCTCTCCAAAGATTTTCAAATTTCTTTACAAAATGTCCAAAAATCTCAAAATACTCTCCAATAATTACATGTAAACATAGGAATTAATTAGAAAATAGACGCCGGATAATTCAGAAGACTAATTTCAAAGCCTCAATAATCGCCAGATTAGGGTAAATGTGCCACTAATCAACATACTTTCACTATTTGTCCACTTTCATGAATATACATCACAAGTTTGATAAAAATAAACCAATAAGGTTGAGAGAAATTTCAATTTGAAATTTTAGTCACCAGTGATTGGCTGACAAAATCATTACCCACATCCTTTCGTGGCACGAAAGCACCATCCTTCAGTTTAGACGTGACCAGTGTATATGATAGCGTCGAGCAGGGTAACGCTCCGCACCCCCTATATGGAGGGTAACTGTCCGCACCCCTAATATCTCAAAAACTATAATGAATTTTAAAAAACTGTTTGCACCATCGTGAAGACAGACTCTTTTTACATATTAACTGAATGTTTAATAAAATTCACATGACTATTAATATATTTCTTCAATCTCTTAATGAAAATGGTCATTTCACACTCTTGTGAAGTTTTTTCAGACAAAATTCCTTTCCCACAACTTTAGCTGTGCAGGACGAAGTTATGGATAAATTCCTTTCAAAATTTGACACATATGCCCTACAATATACCTCTTCATGTGTGAGCAATCATGTTTCTAAAAAAACTTGCTCAATGAAGTTATTAATGATTAAGTAAATGCAGATAGTTGCCCTCCTATTCATAACAATAGAGGGCAACTTTCCGCATCCTACACTCCCGGTAATAAACATATTTTAAATGTGTTCTTTTCTACTTTTATGACATAGTGGTTATGAGAATACACTGTGGCAGAGAGAGTATCTGTGAGATGGCTGCCATTTCGGCTGATGTTTCTGTGCTTCCTCCATTAGTTATCTTCAAAGGTTAGACTTATAAATTGCTAATGATACGAATATTCTTATTTTCAATGTAAATCAGACACTAATTTACCTTTCAGGTAATAACCTCCTTTCTAAATGGGGGACCTCAGATGCTTATCCAGGAACGTGGGTGAGCTTCAGTGACAATGGATGGATGACTGCTCAAGTGTTTTAATGCTTAGTTTGAGGACTTTTGTAATAAGGTTGAGCAGAGACCTCTGCTATTAGTTTTTGATGGGCATAGTGACATATAAAGTGATTCAGAAAGCAAGGGAGGAGCAAGTACAACTGTTGAAGCTTCCTCCCATACTACAGATAGGCTACAACCACTCGATGTAGTTTGTTTCAAACCACTTAAAGTGTGTTGGGATAAGAAAATTGTGGCATGGAATACAGCCTCTCACTCCAGACGTATTCCAAAGCCAGAGTTCATTTCTCTTGTAGGTAAGTTGATATCCAGCTGTCTTATGAATGTGAATGTGTTGGTTAAAAAATATTCCATTCAGCTTCACAAAAAAATTTTGTTTCAGGGAGAACGTGGACAGAAGCTTTCACTACACAAAATATTCAGAAAGCATTCAGCAAAACAGGGGTGTACCCACCTGACAGGACTGTGTACCCTGCCAATGTGTTCGACCAAGTTATGCTGGATAAGTACAATGATAATAAGGCTGCAATTCCAAGAATGGCAACTCCACAAAAAGGTAATGTCTCTAGTGAAAATCTCTCAAATCAGTTCCCAGTTGATTCTAGCATGAACACTAGCAGCATAGAGGACTGTCATGAGAGTTCTACTGCATCCATATTACAAGTTGTACTAGAGTCTAAAATTGAAGAAGCATCCTCAGAGTCCAATGTGCCACCTTCATTGCCAGCCAGTTCTACTAGCACCCCAAAGGAACCAGTTAAACGTTGCCTCAATAAAAGTTTTGAATGCCTCTCTCAGATTCTATCATGTCTCCATCAACCAGCTTTAGAAACACTCCATCTACCTCCAGTTCGAAGAGAGCCCCACCAGTAAAAGACGCTTTGCTGCTAACAACAGATGTAATCTATGAAAAGGCTCAGAAAAGGGATGAGGAGAAACGCAAAAAAGAAGAAGAGAAAGAAAAGAGGAGACAGAATAGGGAAGAACGCATACTTGAACAATTATTCAATGAGAAAAATGTTGTGGAGAAAAAAAAAGTAGAAAAGGATTAACTAGCAGATTTGAAGATGAGGATATTGAGTTTATTGAAGAGGAAGAAGATATAGAAGAAGAGGAAATTGATTTTGATGAAGAAAGCTTAGGACCTCCTACAGCAAGTAGTACAAGTGATGAGGAGGAAAGTGACGATGTCTTGATTAGTGATACACTTCAACAAACGAAACTTATCTAAAATAAGTAAGAACTTTCAAAGGGAAAAATACTATATCATTAGCTATGCTGGCAAACTCAGCTATGTTGGCAAAATAATTAATATCAAAAAGACAAAGATATCTGTCAAATTCATGACAAGAAAGACCAACGAAGAATATTACTGGCCAAACATAGATAAAATTGAAGACATAGATCCACAACAGGCGATTCATGGCCCGATCAAATTAGGCGGTAGTCTTCCCTTCATTATTAGAGGAGTAGAACAGTTGATGAAGGACCACAATGCTCACATTAAATCATTAGAGCATTGATCTGTTAACTGAAGCTTTTAGAGAGGATACTATTCATTCTTCTACAGATGGATAGCTACATTTTTTTTTATTTTTTTAGGAGAGTTTACAAATGGATATACATATTTATATTGTTGCTATTTGAAAAAAGTATATTCTTTTTACTGTGAAAGGAATATATTTTAATATTGTTTTTATTTTTGAGAAGTTATATTTTTCGTTTACAAGCAATGTTTTTTATTGTCCTTCTTTCTTGGTGAGAGGGGAAGGAGGAGTTGACATGCTACTTGAACTAATATTAGCATACTAATATTACATTGCTTCATAAAGGGGAAATAAACATTGATAATGACATTAACCCTTTGTGTTCCTGTGGTTGATTTATGAACCACATAATTAATAGCGAATAAAAAGCCTCTATGGCAGTTTGCATATAAATCTACCACTCAGGCATCAATATTTGGCATATCTGCTCAAGTTTTAACATGCGTGGTGCCAAATTTCTCAGTCAGTTGCTCACTGGCGTCCGAAGGAGGAGGTTGTCATGACGCAGGTAATCTTCCCATATATATTACTTCATATTCAATTATTTAGATATAGTAAAGTGATATATTTCTAGAATATGAATTACAATGTTTATAATGATATGTAGGACCCATAATTTATTTCACATATATCCTATTTACGTATATATCTTGTATTTTGATGTGGTTGAGATATCGACCACTGGCAAGAACCAGTGTTTCTAGCAATTGTATTTGTGGTCGATTTGTAAGCCACTGCTAACTTGCAACAGAATATAACATTATGCTAAATATGATGTTTATAATGATATTAGCTGTATCTAATAATGAGATTACACTCTATGACCATTTCTATATCATTGTATGATACAAGTTTGATTGATTATAGTATTTATAAAAGAAAACTAAGAGGACTTGCCTAGACTAAACAAACAGATTACTTTTTTTCAAAAGTAGATATAGTGAAATCCTAGGCATGAAAACTACCAACCACACCAATTATTATAACTTTTTTTCTGACAGACCAAAGGACTTGATGATGACGACTCATTGCTGCTGAAATTACATGTCCAGACTCTTCTGAAGATAAAATGAAAGATGATGATCCAAAAGACCACGATTTTGAAGTTGATGTGCCTCATGCTGCCAGTATCACATTATATAATATGAGGAGGAATGTAATGGGCATATTGAGCTCACTATGGGAGAATCTGTAGAACTAAGAGTATGATAACTAAAGAATATGATTGGAGGATGATAGCTCAGGAGTTTCTGTCACAAAATGGAAGTATAAAAAGAAGTTCTTCTGATCTTGATCATTCATAATTCCTTAGAATAACCCATATCCAGGTGTTAGAAAGATGGATTATTTGAAGTATACTCTGGAACTGTGGTAAAACGAGACTACAACAACAAAAATATGGGCTATGATGACAAAGCAGACATATAGATGTCTATTTATCAGTGCAATCACAAAAGTAAGAAATGGTGGCATGGGATTTTTTTCCTCTGCTCGATGTGACAATAGTCAATTGATTCGCAATATATCACGATATCACGGGAGAAAAAAGAAACCTACAGTCTTACAAACCAATAGTCTTGCATCTCGGCAGGAACCTGCACTCCTTCTTTTTCAAAAAAAATCTTCTTGTGGTAAAGTTCGGGTGGAAATTGTTAATCCTCCTAAAACACACAAAGAGAGAATGCTTCTCAAAAATATCATTGAAAGAAAATTAAGAATTCTGTATTAATATGGGACAGACACACATCAAACTGCTTTTTTTTCCTTTGAAAGCAACTATCTCCTAGCGTTATGTATAAGGGATTAATTTTTTCACCAAATGGATAGTGGTTGATATATGAACCACCTTATATTTCCATATATACAAATAAATTTAAACTTTCAATAGTGTTTTTGCATTATTTAACCTCCAAACAACTAATTTACATAAAATTTTCCCAAATTTTTTTATTCATAAAAGTTTGATATACAAAGGGTTAAATATAATTAAATTAACGTAAAATATTCATTTCTTTTATGCTTGATACACAGTAGAACTATTATTTAACTTGCGGGACATATAGCAGGGTTATTAACCCTTTCTTGCATTTTGGTCACTATAGTGACCAAAAATAAAAGAATTATTACAAACAATATTGAACCGCTATCCTAATTTTGCATGGTGTACACTATAGTGCATACTCTGTAGTTACATATTCTATCGGTAGAGAACACTCGCGCGCCATAACACATCAGTGTGAAACTCGAAGTGAAGGAGTGAGGATGTCAGAAAGGTGAGTCTCATAAATTAGCAATTTCTAAATACTAATGTACATAAATTAGCATATATTTCATATCAAGACTCTTTCAAATAACCCATTACTTTATTTCAAATATATATAGAACAATAAATGGCATCCGTATATGAAATATAGAGAATAATTTCAATGGGTAACTATAGTGACCAATCCGTGGAATGGCGTTCCTGGATTTGCACTATAGTTACCACTATGCATAAATGATACTAAATTATGAGAAAGAACTATTAGCTTTTTATCAACTTTGTCAATGCCATTCATGATTTTTTCTACTGTCATATGATATAATATTTTAAATTACAGACTGAAAAGACTTCGTTCTCTGTCAACGAGCCAGATACGAACCCAATTACTATTGGATATTCCTTATGGAAGTGATGACGAGCGACTTGGACTCTCTGATGACAGCGATAAAGACAGGGATTATATGCCTGCTAGTGATGACGGAAGTGAATCTGATATTGAAATTGTAGACGAGATTGATGACCATGATGAACCTGAAGAAGTGACTCTAAATATCTGTAGTGAACCGGTAGTTGAGCCTGATGGATCAAACATTGAATGTGGACCGATGCCAAAGAGAACAAGAAAAAAACGTAAGGTATGGCAGTGGCATAAGAGTGATTTGCCACATACTCCTGTCCCTGAAAACAAATTCACCACAAAAGGCTTAGAGGATACAAATACTCCTTTAGAATATTTCATTTGTATGGTTGGTTCTGAACTATTTTCTATGATTACAGAAGAAAGTAATAAGTATCTTTATCAGATGAAAAATGAGAGAGTGAAACCTGTAACAACGGAAGAAATAAGAAAATATGTTGGAATTCTAATGTATATGTCATTAGTGAGGCTACCTCAACGAAGAATGTATTGGTCTTCTCAGTTGCGTCAACAGAATGTTTCTGATGCCATGACATGCAACAGATTTGAAGAAATCCTAATGATATTCCATCTTTCTGACAATGAATTGCAGCCTCAAATAGGATCAGCCGATTATGACAAACTGTTCAAAGTGAGGAAATTTCTCAGTTCTCTACAAGAAAACTTCAAAAAGTATGTACGCTCAGAAAATCATATGTGTGTTGACGAACAGATGATTCCGTTTAAAGGACAGCATTCTCTGAAGGTTTACCTGAAGAATAAACCAACCAAATGGGGATACAAAGTTTGGGTCCTTGCTGGAGCATCTGGATACATTTACGACTTCCAAATTTCAGGCGATGCATTTGTTTCTGATGTTCCAATTCCAGATGAAGTAGGCAAGTCTGGACAGGTAGTACTTGAGCTGACTAAAAATCTGCCTGTCGGTACTCATCTCTATTTCGACAATTACTTTGCATCACCATTACTCATGCTTGTACTCAAAGAGAAGGGTTTGGAGAGTACATGTACACTTAGAGGTGGACGAAAAGGTGGTGCAGAAAAAGAAATGAAATCTGAAGTAGAACTAAGGTCAATTGGGCGTGGCTCGTATGACTTTCGCAAATCTACAGAAGGAGTGCTTGTTGTTCAATGGTACGACAACAAGATGGTTACGGTTGGCTCTACATTCAACAGTTGTGAACCAGTTCATCCAGCAAGACGTTGGAGTAAATCTGAAAACAAGTATATTGAGTTGAATAAACCAAACACTGTTGATATCTACAACAAGTTCATGGGAGGTGTCGACAGAGCAGACATGATGATATCGTTTTACAGGAACAAAATACGTGGACGAAAATGGTACCGAAGGATTGTATTCCATTTTCTTGATGTGTGCGTCACGAATGCCTGGACTTTGAGTAGGAATAGGAACAACGATTGGCCTAACTTGTTCAACTTCAAGCTAAATATCGCTTTGTGTCTCATAAAAGGAGCAGCGTTGCCTGACAATATGAGACGAAGTGATGTCCTTAGTCTTGCTCCTGTTTTGCCTCCAGCGAACACTGACCCAGTTTCAGACAGAACAGTACCTGATGATGTGCGTCTTGATGGAATGCACCATTACAGCAGATGCGTAGCAAAAGTTGCAAAAAGGTGTAGGACGAACTGCGGAAGCAGAACTAAATACTTCTGCATAAAATGCAAACAGTACTTATGCAACAGTGCTGATAAGTATTGCCATTATACCTTTCATACAGTGAAATAATGATTTCCATATGAATTGGTTCATTTAAATTTGTGATATTTTGTATGCCAAAGGTAATAGTTTTGTATTCTTACTAGTTTTCGTTTTGTTTCTGTAATGTCTCTAAGGATTCTAGTCACATTTTGTGATAATATTTATATATTTTTTTATTGTTTCAATGGAGTAATTATTTTAAAAACAGAATGTGATAAATATGCCATACAATAAAGCTATGAATACTTATTTTTTTTCTCATAAATTGATATTTTATTCAACCTTGACATCATGGACATTTGTGCATAATGGTCACTTTAGTGTTACAGTAGAAATCGACCTGGTCGGTTTGGTCACTATAGTGACCATCTCATATTTCACATAAAAATTGACTTTTCATAGTTTTGACAGTCAAACCATACAAATATGATGCCTTTGACCTAGTATACAAAGTTTAACCAGAAACATCCATTTATAAAGGCTCCATGCAATAAAGGGTTAACCGCATGCGGGACACATAACAGGGTTATTAATCGCAGTGCGGGAAATAACCTGCAATAGAGCAGGGCTACTCCCCGCGCTGCGGGAAGTAGCCCTGAAATAAAATCCCGCACCCGCGGGAATCAGCCCTGCTGCCGAAGGAAATAACCTGGAATTTTTTAAATTAGAAAAACTGAGAAAATGGCTGTAACTTCCAAACCCCTGAACAAAAATTGAAACTTTTTGGTAGGCAACAACTACAAACCGATACCTTCTACCTAAAACAGTTATTCCTTTCTAGTACCCATAGTTTTATTGTAATCAAATTTAATACAAATTATTAATTGACAAACCATGACGATTGATGATTTAAAATCATTATTAATTGACATACCATGACGATTGAAAATTTGATGATAATTATTAATTGACATTCCATGATGATTAAAAATGTTGATTTATTAAATTATTGTGCAGAATGTCATTGAAGATTTAAATAACTACTATTGGTAGCTACTGATTTATTGTATAGTATGTTACACAGTAATATTTTTAAGGTTATATTGAATTGCACACTGATATTTTTTCCATGCATGGATGGATTGAGCGAGGAAACCTCAGAGGACAACCTCCCCATAAATGAAATGTCCTTGACACTATTAAAAGAATCTATTTCAACATTTATTAATGATAATTCAACCATTTAGTCCTGTTTTCTAAATTGAAGCAAAGCTTTTGAAAGAATCAATCATAATATTTTACTTAGCAAATTATGTGATTTAATGTTCCTAGTCATTTTATTAAAATTTTACAATGTATATTTAGAGATAGCTCTATATCAGTGTTTTATAATGGTTTCTACTCGAATAAGTGGAATATTAAGAGAGGTTCTAGGCAGGGTGGAGTTCTTTCTGCATTTCTTTATAGTGTTTATGTTGATGATATTTCAAATAAAATTTCTAATTTTAATATAGGCTGTCGGTTAGGATTTAATAAGGTAAATATTCAAGCAATGCAGATGATATAGTAGTGCTCTCACCAACTTCCAGTGGACTCCAATTACTTTTAAATGCCATAGATACTATAATAAATGAACATGAACTACTAATTAACGTTAACAAAACTTCAGAAATGATTTTTGTAAAAATAATCGAACCCAAATAATAACATAGACAGAGGTGGGTTCTTTTTGTTTAGCGGCAGCGCCGCTACTTCTGTGCTAATGTAGCAGTAGCGTTGCTACTTTTTTCAGAAGCGCTAGAGGTTTTACGAGCTTCAGCGCTGCCGCTTCTTTTAAAATAAAAAATGGTGAAGTTACCTGAGGAATCTCGATAAAAGTTAATATAAGTGCGCGATCATAGATAGATGATCAGTAGTAACTGATATTCAGACAAATCCGCGCAGTGCGACCAACTGATATTCAAACAATGATTCATAGTAAGTACGACCATAATAAAGATACACAATGTGAATATTTGATATTAAGACAAAACCGCCTAATACGATCACCTTACACATTGTCTTACGATTCTATGCAGATGTGTTTAATGCAATAAAATGGGTTTAACTTAATGGTTTTTCTTGAAATTTCCTGGGAATGTGCGTCTACATTGCGAGTAAGTTTTAAAAAAATTGAAAGTAATTCAAAAATTATTTCGGATGCTACAATTATTTTACTAAAAGTTAGTCATTTTCAGTGCATGAACGGACATTTCGTCCACAGACAATTCGTCCACGGACATTTCGTCCACGAAATGCTTTATTTTGTATTATATTTATAATGTGTATATAAATTATATTGAACATTATTTACAGATAATTTGCAATATAAAAGTAGAAAACACAATTTGTTGATGGTAATTATAAATTCATGGTCTTTGCCATAATTCTTATTGTAATCTTCTTCTCCTGCTCCTACTAGCCGACAACAGTAAAATAATATAACTGTAAACTTTTTAATGATATACAGGCAGGCCTTTCTTTCATTATTCCATTGTCTTATAAAATCTGTAATAATAGTGAGGCATGTCTCGAAGTTATTAGAGTATATAAACATAGAAAATAGTGGACATAATAACAATAACTACAATAAACATCAAAATTATTACTCAGATTAGGTTATTAGAAGCAATATCGGTAGAGAAATTACTTTTTTATAACACATTTTTTAACAGTGATTGATAATGAATTATGTTATAAAAGAATTAGGTAGATATTGGTACTTTCTAGCATTGCCTTTAATTATTTAAACGTAAAACTGTCCACGCTATTGTACGGTTCCATATTTTCGGACTCATAATAAAACCATATATTAAAGATGCACCGATACTCTTGGTATCGGAAAAAGTATCTGAAAGTATCAGTATTTTTATGAGTATCTGATAATTGGTATCGGATACTCCAAAAAAGTTTAAATATTACCGATACCAATTATTTTTCCAATATACGAAGCATAAATAGGCATTAGTTTTCAATTGTACACTAATAGCATATACCTATGTTCATCCGATATACGATTGGGAGATACCTATCAAGATACAATTTGAATAATACTTTATCGTAAATCAGGTTTCATTTATATTTTCATTATGATATCATTTTGATAATAATTCATTCCCCAACTCAAATACGCGATCTTGAATAAGTTTTCTTTCACTATAAAAGAAGAGTAAATTTATAATTATTTCATTTGTATATGTTAATACATTTCTACAGATTGGGCAATTGAGTTGAACAATTTTTTACCTTCATGATATTGATTTTTTTTAAACATCTTCTTTAATTATAATACTCTAATTATTACAGGTCAACCTTAAAAGAATTCAGATTATGAAATATAGGTAATACCTACGTAAATTTAAATGAGTTTCTATATAGGTAGATACTATATAGTCACAAAAAACCTAACTAGGTTCAGTGTTGAAGTACACTGTACTTCAAAACTAGGTAGCTACACTGTACTTCAAAACTAGGTACACTGTACTTCACAACTAGGTCCACTGAACTTCACAACTAGGTCCACTGAACTTCGAAACAAGGTCCACTGAACTTTGAAACAAGGTCCACTGAACTTTGAAACAAGGTCCACTGAACTTCGAAACAAGGTCCACTGAACTTTGAAACAAGGTCCACTGAACTTTGAAACAAGGTCCACTGAACTTCGAAACAAGGTCCACTGTACTTCAAAACTAGGTCCACTGAACTTCAAAACTAGGTCCACTGAACTTCGAAACTAGGTCCACTGAACTTCGAAACAAGGTCCACTGAACTTCGAAACAAGGTCCACTGTACCTACTTCAAAACAAGGTCCACTGTACCTACTTCAAAGCAAGGTCCACTGTACCTACTTCGAAACTAGGTCCACTGTACCTACTTCGAAACTAGGTCCACTGTACCTACTTCGAAACTAAGTCCACTGTACCTACTTCGAAACTAGGTCCACTGTACCTACTTCGAAACTAGGTCCACTGTACCTACTTCGAAACTAGGTCCACTGTACCTACTTCGAAACTAGGTCCACTGTACCTACTTCGAAACTAGGTCCACTGTACCTACTTCGAAACTAGGTCCACTGTACCTACTTCGAAACTAGGTCCACTGTACCTACTTTGAAACTAGGTCCACTGTACCTACTTTGAAACTACTGTACCTACTTTGAAACTAGGTCCACTGTACCTACTTTGAAACTAACTAGGTACACTGTACTTCCAAACTAACTAGGTAGCTACTTGTACTTCGAAATTATCTAGGTACACTGTACTTCGAAACTAACTGGGTACACTGTACTTCGAAGCTAACTAGGTACACTGTACTTCGAAACTAACTAGGTACACTGTACTTCAAAACTAGGCACAATGCACTTCGAAACTAGGTACACTGTACTTCGAAGCTAACTAGGTACACTGTACTTCGAAACTAACTAGGTACACTGTACTTCAAAACTAGGCACAATGCACTTCGAAACTAGGTACAATGTAGCTAATTGCAATAACACAAAAATATTCTAACAAACGAAATTTATAGATATTACACTGAGCAAATATCACCTGTGGAGTGCACTTCTAACGATAGACAATGAATAGTTATATTATATTATTTTTTTGCATAGGTAGTATAGTAGTAAACACCTAGGTATCTACTTTATTAATTTAACCACAGATACCTACCTAGAACTAATATTTTTGGTGTCTTAGGCTTGAATATTATACTTTAAAAAAGAACTGGTATCGGACTTGGTATTGGTATCGGTTAAAAGAATTTTAAAATAACTGTAATTGGTACTGGTATCGGTTACCAATATGGTATCGGTACATCTCTATCATATATAATCATTATTATTTATCTATTGTAATTATTTCATTTCACCCTGTTATTTTAGTTCCATATTTTGGATACTCATTAATTATTTATGCAAAATATTAAAGGAGATATATAACTTAAATATACAGTCAAACCGTTTATCATGTCTAATTTCATAACTAATCGAAGGGTAAACATTTTTTTGTATTCATATGGAATTGTCCTGGATAAATCACTATAACTAATATTATTATGTATTTATACATGCCTAATAATGTAATAGTGAAAAATATCCCATATACACTTTAAAATGGTAAATTAAGCAATTTGTGGACAAAATGCCCGTGGACAAAATGTCTGTTGGACGAATTGTCCGTGGACAAAATGTCTGTTGGACGAATTGTCCGTGGACGAAATGTTCTAGACCCTTTTCAGTGTACCAAGCATAACACTAAAAATGCATAAATAAATCTTTTATATAATTTTATATCTTTTGTAATTTTTTTTAGCAATAGCGTTCATGTGTAGTTTAACTGCTAATTTTAAGTCAATATCCGGTTAGATTTCCCCTCTTTTCCGCCATTTTTAGAAAGACGCTTATCCACCAAATATGTCAATTTCTGAATTGTATCGAATGTTATCGTCTAACAAGAGTCTTCAGTATCCTTCCAGAGCTCATCTTTCGACGAGAACTGACGTCTTCGCACATACACATTCTGCTTTAGGATGGACTGAAGTTCTTCAATTGGGTTTGAATCTAGAGAGAGACTGGGCCATACCACCAACTTGTCATTGACGAACTTATTACTACTCAGGAAATTCACAGTTGCCTTAGTAGAGGGAGAAGGAGCGTTTTTATGTATGAAAATAACTTTTCTTAACGCAGCAGGTTTCCTCTTAGGCCAATGAAAAAATCCACAATTCAAAAGGTTAATATAAATTAGCTAACAGAATTATTTTTACTCCTGAAATCCTGGAGGATCCGACTAGTTCATTTCCACGGTCCCAGCCCAAATTATTAAACCTCCACTTCCATGTTGACATCAAATTCGTTAGCGATGTGGTGAAGCATGAGGGAGGCATGCTTTAGCCCATCAGTCAGGGCCGTCGAGTTTTCATGCATTTTGTCTTTATAGAGTACTGTTTGGTAATCAGTCTTAAGACGCATCTCCGCCCATAGTAACCTTGTGTGTATCCTTTGAAAGAGGCCTGGTAACAGGTGAAACATAAGAGGCAATTAGTTTCAGTATTCTACTGTTGGTGGTTTTTCCACAGACTTTTAAAAACTGCATCAAACGTATCCAATGGTTTCCTCTTGAGTTCTCTCTAGATCAAGGACAGTTATGTCTCTTATCTATTTTGTATTCACCCCTATCCTAGCGTGTGATCTTTTTTCAGGGGATCAAATATTAATTTCTACACTGTACGTGGCCGTAAAAATAATAAATTAAATTTTACAGCATACATGATAATTTAATGGAAAGTAGCACCGCTGCTTTTCAAAGTAGCGCTGCTGCCCACCTCTGAACATACGAGTTTTATCAGCAAAACTCGCCTCTTGAAATAGTTCAGCAATATAAATACTTGGGTATCATTCTAACTCCGTCATTAACAGAGTCACTGGACATGGAGAGATGCATCACTAGTTTTAATCGAAGTTTCGGCTTTTTATTAAGAAAATTTTACAAGGTTTTATTCTCTTTTCAAGTCTTACTGTACTTCTTTTTATGGAGCAGAATTATGGACAAATAAAAGAAAATATAATTCAATTTTTAACAAGATGTCTGTCACATATCATTATGCTCTAAAAAAGATTTTAGGGTTTTCTAGATATATAAGTAATCATTTTGTTTGAAATATTAATGCTTTCACTTTTGAACATTTTATAAATTATAGAGAATTACATTTTTTATTTTGGTTGAAGAATTGTAATAGTGAAGTTTTTATCAGGCATAAGTACTACTTTTTAAATAAATCAAATTTTAAAAAGAGTGTAGATAAGGTTTGGAATGATGTATATAATATTTTAGATAATGATTTTAATGCCTTGGTATCAAGAATTAATTTTATTCAACAAAGAGAACCGTCAAGTATGTTTTTAGGATTTTAAGATTATTATTAACAATGTAATATATATCTCGTTTGATGAAATAAACTATATCTATCTATCTATACAGAAGATGATTTTATCTGATCCTGAGAGAAAAACTCCTTTTAAGAATGGACGACCAGGCGAAACGTGGTGGAAAGTAAGTTAAGGGATTAATTTAACAAATTAGTATTATAAGTGTATGAACAATATATTACTAAACAGTCATCATTGAGGCTTTTATAAAATTTATTCTCTAAAGTTTTACTATTATCAAAGTAATAATTGTGTATCAGTTTTTCATTATTAACAAGTGATAAAATATTTTGGGGTTTGTGTTTGATTGAACTACTGAATAAGATATTATTCGCTTACACACAGGCATTTTTCAAGTCATAATAATCTGGCAATACGAGTTATTGAAAGAGTGTCACGAGCTCGAGCTGCTGTTTCTGAGGTTGGTATACGGCTATGGTTCCATGAGCTTTATAAGGATATGGATACAAGGGGAGATATGGCTGATAATAGGCAAAACCGAACACTGATATTTAACAGCGATGGATTTGCACTAAGGGATAGAAGAATGTATATGAAATTGCTCCTTGCCAAGAAAAATTAGCTCTAAACATTTATTGGTACATTTCAAGCTACCGGAGATAGTAGTTCCCACCATCGTATATCCATACAAAAGAATCCCTGCAGATATTGTTGAAACTGTACCGATCTATATAAGTACATTGAAAACCGACTAAGGTTGGATGAATGGATTTTCATTTCTTTAATATAGTGTTAATGTCTTTCATCCTTATCTTGAAAACGCTAATATTGCTGAACCTGAGTTATGTTTCTCGATGGTCACACAAGCCATTTGACAATGCAGCTAAGAGTCAAATGTGAAGAGTTGGGGTTAATTAATTATATACTTCCCCCTAATAAAACCCACATCCTGCATATGTGGGTCCATTCAGACCTCTAAAGACATACTGGCGACAAATTATCCACGATTTTCAAACCGAAAACCCTAATAGAACTGTAAAACGTAGCCCCTCTTCTTGACCTGGTTTTGAAGAAAATATCAAAAGAGTCTATTACAAATTCATTTCAAGCTTGTGGCCTCTATACACTAGATCCTGAAGCTATTGATTACTCAAAATGTTTGGACGTAGAGTACATTAATGATGAAGGCACAGACAGTCGGGTAGACTGGGGCAGCGAGCCCACTCTTTCAGTTGTTTCGTCATAACTTCTTTATTTTATCAAAAAAATGAGCGCTCAAAGTATTATATTCAACGTTGGTATCTTGTCTTTCATTGTGCATAACTTACTGGACCTATTCCTCAAAAATAAAACAAATATACGACTTTTAATAAATGTTTTCAAAGAAAGGCACTTTGCTCTATGGCTGAGGTCAAACGCCCACCCTCATGGGATAAACAGACCATAGGTAGGCCCTTTGCCCCATAAATCTTTATTTGCTAACATTTTCTTCTCAAGGTAATTAATTAAAGCATTTTTATTCATACTTTTTATTGTATTGAAAGTATAAATCATAGCTACATAGCAAAAAATAAATATAATAATTAATTATTATTTCCATTATGAATAGTTTACACACCTTATAATAAATAATGGTATTACACTGCAATCATTTCACAATAACAAAAACAATATTCCATAATTCTGTAGTAAATAAAACTAACAACATAATCATTAATATCACAATAATAATATCACAGTAACAAAAAAACTATTCCGTTATTCTTTGGCAAATAAAATAAAAACATATCCATATAATAATGAAACATAGTTTAGAATACATTGCACTCTTGGCATACATAAATAGCATTACCCACAGTACATAGTTCATGAGCTTAATTTGAGCAGGCCGAGCACTAAACCCATTTTTCCTTTGGCCTGCTGTTGCTGAATGGCTCATCACAAACAACGCAGTGTTCCTCTGTTGATGATTGCTTTTTAGTTAATTTCAGCTTTCTGACAGACTTCGTTTTAGTTTTCCTGATGACATATATTCTTACAGAGTTTTCCAAGGAAGTCTTTTCTGGAGTTGAAGTTAGAACTTTGGCTGTCTCAGATGATCTTTTCCTTTCTTGAGAAGTTTTCAGAAGTGGGACGAGTTGTTTGATCGAGGATTGAATGTCCAGATCATTGTTAGCCGGTGTATTTGATGTTGAAGGAAGACTTATGATACCAGAGTTATCTTGTTGAACCGAATGCAAAGATATATTAAAGGAGATATCTTCTTCAGCTTCATTTCCATCAATAGTTGGTAGGTTAATTTCTTCTTGAGAACTAATGCCAATCTCTTCTTGTGTACTGTTATTGGTACTCATATTTGCATGTGCAGCAGGGGTTTCGACCTCATCAGTAACTAATGACGGAGCAAAATCTTCATCTGTGAAAATATCGCTATCATATGGCCAAAGTCCACATGTTTTGAAACCATTCACTACTGTTGCAGCAACAGCAGTTCGAAGGAATGCCTGTGAGAAAATTCCAGCAATATAGTGTATTGTCATTCTCTTGCCTGGATTACTTAAGAGCCAGTGATCACAACTTCTATTGTAAGCTGTTTTCAATGGCTTGAAATAGGTTCGGTCGAGAGGCTGCATCTTATGAGTGCAATGTGGAGGAAGTGTCAGCATTTCGATGCCATTATCTTTGCAATGTTGATTGCATTTAACACGTTAACCGCCATGCCTGAAATCTGAGGTTTGCTGCTAGCGCCATGACTTTGCCGTGTTGCCTTAGTTAGTACAGTGACAGCAGCGATGGGAGGAGGTTATCATGTGTTTTACTCCTTCTATACTACATTAAGAGATTAAAAAAACTTTGGTTCACCGGTGGCCAAACGGCGTTCTGAACGCACAATACCTGCTGTAGCGCCACATGTACCACTGGTGGTACAAACTCTTTTTGGACACCGGTGGTACATGTGGCGGTACAAACAGCATTTCCATACCACTGCGCCATTTATCCAGTGGTGATACACAACTGTTTTGGGTTTTTTTTTATCATTTCATGTACAAATTATTAATTTAAAAATGATCTTTTTGTTACAGATTGAAGTCTAGCATTTAGGTGTTTTCAAATGTCTAATTTCTTTACATTTAGTTCCTTCAAGACAAAATGAATACATCTCTGTTTTATGGAGGTCAGGTGCAAAGGGAATCTTCATCTTCTGATGAAAATGAGGATGAAATGGATCCATCCTTTGTGCTCTCGCAAGATGAAATTGATACCCAGCACAGTGATGAAACTGATAGTGATGAATCTGATGAAGAACTTGAGGACGCTAGAGCAGCTAGTATTGAAGCTTCTACCCCATCAGCAAACAGCATCGAAAATAATATTGGATCAAATGCATTAATTCAAACAGTATGGAGAGCTATGATACCAAGCAATAGATTGTTCAGTTGCGATGTAATTGAGATAAGACACTTCATCGATGAGCTTCCGCGCGATCGTGAAATAGAACCAATTGATTTGTATAAAATTTTTTGTCAGTAATGAAGTAGTGGAGTTGATTATCAGAGAAACTAACTTATATTTTGAAGAAACTATGGGATCAGTTCCAACCACCAGGCACTCTAAAGTCAAACAATGGCAACCTATAACATCAGAAGATGTTTATAAACTATTGGGGATTCTGATTATGATGGGTTTGAATAAACAGCCAACTTTTGACTGCTACTGGGCAAAGAGCGAAATGTATGGTTGTGAACTAATTCAAAAAGCTATGTCTAGAAACAAATTTGAGCTTATCATGCGCTTCCTCCATTTTGCTGACAATGAACAATCAGATGGAACTGACAGACTGTATAAGTTGAGACCACTAATTCAGCTCATATCACAAAACTTTTTGAAGTTTACTCCAGGACAAAATGTTGTCATAGATGAGAGTTTGGTTCTATTTCGCGGTCGTACTATTTTGCGTCAGTACATACCAAATAAAGCTCATAGATATGGATTGAAATTCTACAAACTTTGCACTGTTGAAGGATATACGTTGAAGTTCATTCTCTACAAGGGTCAAGGAGATACTGCCCCAAACTTATCACACTCGGAATATGTGACTCTTTCTCTCATGGAAGGTCTTCTAAAGGAAGGAAGAACTCTTTTTGTTGATAACTTTTATACATCTGTAACTCTTGCTAGAAAATTATTGGAAAACCAAACCTATGTCTGCGGAACTCTCAGGAAGAACAGGAAAGGCAATCCTGGTTGTGTAGTGACCAAAAAACTGAAGAGAGGGGAAATCTTTGGAAAAGAAAATAGTGAGGGGATAAAAGTGCTGAAATGGAAAGATAAACGAGAGGTTTTGATGCTAACCACCATCCCTGAACATGTTGATGAGCTAGTTAGAGTTACTCAACGTCGGGGAACAGAAACTCATAAGCCACAATGCGTATTAGATTACAATGCTGCTAAGAAGGGTGTTGACTACTCTGATCAAATGGGAGCCTACTATACTCCACTTCGCAAGGTCAGGAAATGGTATAAGAAAGCAGCATTTGAATTGTTACTTGGAACATCTGTAGTCAACTCTCTGATCCTTTTCAACAAGTATTATGCTACCAAAAAATTGTCAATGAAACAGTTCCGTGAGTCACTCGTCCTCTCACTTTTAACGGGAAAATCTACAGAGGAAATGAGACAATCCTCTATTCAGGGTAAAAGGTCTGACCATGTGCTGTATGAATTGCCAGGATCATGTAGATCAGTCAGAAAACGATGCAGAGGTTGCTATGAAGTCATTAGTCAGAATGAAGGCAGTTCAGTAGCTTCAGCAAAAGCACGTCGTGTGAAGACTGTCTGTAATCATTGTGAGGGTAAACCTCATTTGTGCCCTGCATGCTTTGAGAGAACTCATAAAATATAGAAATGGGTCTTGTCAAGTGTTGTTGTCACGTTTAGTTTCGATTCTATTCAGTAAGGGATTTTTTTTTTCAAGTCTGGTCAAGAAAACTATGTCATTTATTTTTATACAGAATTTATCTATTATTTCTCAGTATAGGAACATATTATATGAAAAATAATATATTTTGAATATTAAACTTTCTTTCTAAACAAACGTTTCATCATTTACCTTCCTGTAAATATTTCAAATTAATCATTGAAAATGTTTAGTTAAAATTGAGGATTGTACCACCGGTGGTACATGTGGCGGTAAGTGAAATTCTTCAATGTACCACCGGTGGTACATGTGGCGGTTAACGTGTTAATGACTTATGGCTATGATGACCATCTAGAATAAGAAGACATTTCTTTTCTTTAGTGCAGTGGACATTGTCAACAAAATATTTAAGCTATTTAATAAATATCTCATCATTGGTCCAGCCAGAGTCACTCACATATCCAATCAGTGCATCTTTCATCAAAGATGTCCTTAGAGTTTTTCTAGGAATGATGAACATTGGTGGAATGTAAGAACCTGATGCACCCATGGCACATATCACTGTTACTAGCTGTCATATCTCAGCACTTGTTGCTCTACTAACATTTCTGTTTCCTTTTTCTGCAATAATTCTGAGTTTTTCTAGGAATGATGAACATTGGTGGAATGTAAGAACCTGATGCACCCATGGCACATATCACTGTTACTAGCTGTCATCTCTCAGCACTTGTTGCTCTACTAACATTTCTGTTTCCTTTTTCTGCAATAATTCTATGTGGTTTCTGAACAGTTGTGACGCCTGTTTCATCCATGTTGAATACATCGTTGACTCCGAAATTAAATTTCTCTAGTAGCTAGCTCTTTAAGCTTGAAAGAAATACATGACTTTCGGTCTGTTAAACCTGACCATTCTTGAAATATTAGTGGCCTGAGGCGTTCGTAAACTCAAATTATGTCTCTTCATGAATGAATGCAACCAATCTTCTCCAGCTGTTTTCTTTTCTTTGTTAAATGGATGATTAATCTTATGCTCTTAAGCAATATGAAAAGCTAGTTTTCTAACATCAGTTGAAGTTAGCCCATACATTCTGTGTGACATTTCGCGGATGTGAGATCCTATAGCATTCTCCACATTAGCTGGGAGACCAGTAAAAAATCTCCCTTGTTTAGGAGTACCAGGTCTAGAGACCTTGGCATCACGACGACGGTGAAGAGTTCTTGCTGGAATGCAATATTTCTTACTCTTTCCTACGAGTGATTCCCCTTCCTTCAGCTTCTCCAATGCTTCACGAAGTTTTTCTTCCCCGTAAGAACATTGATTTAGTTTCTTTTTGTAGTTGCGTACCATTTTCAAGTCCTGAAAGTAAACATAATATGTAGAGAAACGTTTCCCAAATCATCTGAAATAGTATTTAATTTGCCAGGGCAAAGCACCTACTCTAGGCTCTTTGCCCCACTCAGGATAGGCGCTTTTTCTCAATCGTAATGTTTCAGCAAAAGCACGTATTACCAAAACAAACATGAATATTTTCATATATTTAGTCTCAAAAGGTTGATAAAATGTTGCACTACCAATCAAAATCATATTCAGATTAATATATGGTAAGTAAAAGGCTGTGCACAAGTTTTAAAAAGCATAAATACTTGGTTTGAAAGCACAAAATTGGTTTATCACGCATAATACACCTCACACACTCACCTCAATGACAGCTGAGCTTGAACTGACGCTTACCCAACTAAGGAGTTGCCAGATACCGCAAGATGCAAGTTATAAGTGCTAATACGTCAACCACAACAATTTAAAAATTTGGGTGCGTTGCCCCAGTCTACCCAAACGTCCCAACTGAAAATCTATGCACTAAACAAGAGTATCAGGCTGCCATGAAAGTTTTAAATTATGAACTTGGACCTGTTAAGAAGAATCTGTGTTCCAGAAAAGTTGGCTTACAAGTAAATGATTTGTACCAAATATATGCTAACATTGTACATCAATGTACAAGCCACATACAAACAAAGTAATAAAGCATGTCCAAACTCGCCATTTTAATGGCGAGTTTGTGACAGTTATTTTGAGTTTTTCAATTGCAAATGGCGAGTTTTATCAATTTTTCTCTTATGCTACAATGTTATTTTGGAGAGAATTAATGATAATTTAATCATCTTGGAGAGAGCTGGAGAGACAAATGGTGAGTTTATGAGACATACTATTTTACTTGGCGTACAAGCACGTACCGACCCAGTCTGGAAAAATAGGTGCTTTCTGATGAACTAATTACTCTGTTGGAGTTTTACAGACTTCAAAAATTAATGGTAAATTGCTAAAAATTGTATAATCCGAAGCAATTAGCATATAGAGTTCATCTGTTAGCCTAAGCAGTTTTCCAGACTGGGTACCACCTAGTCTCTCTCGCATAGTCCCTTGTCTACGCTGTAAGGAAAGATCAAGAACCAGTCTGTAGCGTCAGACCAGGTGGCTTTGCGCACTTCAACATTACGGGTAAAGTTGCGCATCGGTGATTGACGGCGAATGCGTGAAAATATTTCAAATCTGACAACACCATTGGAAAGAACAGCTCTTAAACCCCCTAGTCCATAATTTTCAAGAAAATCGTAAGAGATTAAGTATAGATACTAAGTGTTCAAACAGAGACCTATGTTTTTGATAGCAGAGTAATTATTTTGGACTAGAATCGAATCTCCGCGAACTATGCTGTAGTGTTGATAACTATGCTCATATTTGAAATTTACGTACAATACGTATAATTTACTGCAGATTAACATCATGCAAGATGATTTTAATAATAATTATAAATTATTGAGATATAAACAATATACTAGATGCGCAAGAACACCCTGAGAATATTTAAATTCACGGGTGGACTTGCGCACATTTATTAATAAAGTTAAAGAGCTCTTATTAATTAATAGAACTGTGATATTCATCCCCGATACTCCTATATCACGGCAATTGCACAGCAGCCTCGCGGCAATTCCACAGCAGCCTCGCGGCAATCCCACTGCAGCCTCGCGGCAATCCCACTGCAGCCTCGCGGCAATCCCACTGCAGCCTCGCGGCAATCCCACTGCAGCCTCGCGGCAATCCCACTGCAGCCTCGCGGCAATCCCACTGCAGCCTCGCGGCAATCCCACTGCAGCCTCGCGGCAATCCCACTGCAGCCTCGCGGCAATCCCACTGCAGCCTCGCGGCAATCCCACTGCAGCCTCGCGGCAATCCCACTGCAGCCTCGCGGCAATCCCACTGCAGCCTCGCGGCAATCCCACTGCAGCCTCGCGGCAATCCCACTGCAGCCTCGCGGCAATCCCACTGCAGCCTCGCGGCAATCCCACTGCAGCCTCGCGGCAATCCCACTGCAGCCTCGCGGCAATCCCACTGCAGCCTCGCGGCAATCCCACTGCAGCCTCGCGGCAATCCCACTGCAGCCTCGCGGCAATCCCACTGCAGCCTCGCGGCAATTCCACTGCAGCCTCGCGGCAATTCCACTGCAGCCTCGCGGCAATTCCACTGCAGCCTCGCGGCAATTCCACTGCAGCCTCGCGGCAATTCCACTGCAGCCTCGCGGCAATTCCACTGCAGCCTCGCGGCAATTCCACTGCAGCCTCGCGGCAATTCCACTGCAGCCTCGCGGCAATTCCACTGCAGCCTCGCGGCAATTCCACTGCAGCCTCGCGGCAATTCCACTGCAGCCTCGCGGCAATTCCACTGCAGCCTCGCGGCAATTCCACTGCAGCCTCGCGGCAATTCCACTGCAGCCTCGCGGCAATTCCACTGCAGCCTCGCGGCAATTCCACTGCAGCCTCGCGGCAATTCCACTGCAGCCTCGCGGCAATTCCACTGCAGCCTCGCGGCAATTCCACTGCAGCCTCGCGGCAATTCCACTGCAGCCTCGCGGCAATTCCACTGCAGCCTCGCGGCAATTCCACTGCAGCCTCGCGGCAATTCCACTGCAGCCTCGCGGCAATTCCACTGCAGCCTCGCGGCAATTCCACAGCAGCCTCGCGGCAATTCCACAGCAGCCTCACGGCAATTCCACAGCAGCCTCACGGCAATTCCACAGCAGCCTCACGGCAATTGTACAGAAGATTGGGGCAGATTCACGGCAGTTGCATAGTATATCGGGGTTATATTTCCTATGCTCAGTCAATACATAGGGTGAACTTGCGCACTGCGCAGTTTCACATTGGGTGTACTTGTGCGGTGCGCAAGTACACCCGGTTAGTGCGCAAAATTCACCCGGTTTATCCCCACGATCTTTGTGCACAGTTTTTCGATGATAACTTTCTTTCTTTTGAACTTAAAGAGTTGAAACTTGGTGTGCATCTAGGTCTACTCTTCATCTATCTGCTGACTCCTCTAGTTTTTTCATAAAATCAAAGTATGCGGAAAATGCGCAAAGCCACCCAGTCCGACGCTATTTCGTGGTAAATTCCACCAACATGTCGGTGGAATATTTTGCCCGTTAAAATAAAATTATGGCAAAGTTGGGGGATTTTTAGCTATTTATTTCTATTTAACCATTAATTTTCGTTGGATAAATGGGTTAAATGTTGGTGGATCAGCCAAATTACTGGAAATTTATGGTGGATTTTTTCAGCTTTTTCAAAAAGTCAGTGGAAATTTGTGCACCAAATACAGACTGGATCAAGAATACCCTGTGAAGTAATTGCAGTCACAGTGCAACTTACAAGTAAGTCTAGCGTAACTTTCTTATTAATTTAGGTAGTTATAATAATATAGGTATATTGACGACTGTCAACTTTCAAAATTGCCAGTCTGCAGAAAATGGAACATTTTTCTAAGACTCTCTGCGGGAGTTTTTGATTGAAATTTTAGAAATTGGAGATCTCTGCGGAAGACCTTTAATTAATTCCTATGTTAACATTAATTTAGCTGTGGGAGATTTTGAATTAATTCCTATATTACCATTAATTTAGCTGCGGGAGATTCTGAATCTGCTACTGGAAGTCATAGAGTAACTGTCCCTTAAAATTCAAATCTCTGCGGGAGAAGAGACACATTCTGCAGACTGGCAAAATCGGAATTAAATTATGACAACGTCTCAACTGGCGACTGCATTACAAATATTCCTATTAGGCTATTTTCAGAGAATGTTAATTGAGTCGCCAATATATCTTTTTTTTTAAATAAGTCAACTAAAATTAGTAATGCAGTCGCCAGTCGTCATAATTTAATTGAAAAATTAATTCCAATTTTGAAAGTCGACAGTCATCAATATGCCTATATAATTATATTATTATACCTACCTAAATTATTTGAGAGCTTATCAGCCAATCAGAGAGAGGCATACAACTGATACCAGCCAATCACAGACCATGTTTTAAAGTATGGACAAAGTCGCCAGTATATTGGCAACTTTTGAGGGGTTAAATAAGTTGGAAAACTTGTAAATAACAAGTAAATCAATCCAAAAATAGTCTCAAGAGATACACATGCATCAGGCATGAAGTATGAGGATGTTATCAAGTGTAAAATCTTCACTAGGAAGCCAAATTTCTCCTTTAAGTATCCTTTCCTTTAAGTATCTTAAATGTGGCGACCTTGATCCATTTTCTCACTAAAGTGGCGACTTCCCTACCACAGTTTAAAATGTGGATCACAGAGAGCCTGAGAGAGGCATACTTTCTGAAGTTTCATTCAGTTTGAGTTATTCATTTTTTTTTTCGATAATTAGTCAGAGAGCATCAAATTAAAATGACAATTAGTGACCACATCAGTTATAACAAAAGAACACCAAAAACAGAAAACTGATACACAATTTGAATTATAGCTACATCGTGGAGCGTGCAATATCAAAACAAAATGGCGGCTTTGTTTACATTTCAACAGCCATGTTTCAAAGTATGGACCAAGTCCCAGCCAGTATACTGGCGACTTTTGAGGGGTGAAATAAGTTTAGAAACCTGTAAATAACAAGTAAATAACTCATAGATAGTCTCAAGTGATAAACATGCATCAGACATGATGTATAAGAAGGTTTTCAAGTGTAAAATCTTCACTATGAAGTCCTATTTCTTCTTCAAAGTATCTTAAATGTGGCGACCTTGATCCATTTCATCACCAAACTGGCGACTTTACTGTCACACTTTGAAACATGGTTCAACAGAGATGCGCGGTTAGCAATAGCCTGTTTATCCAAGTAATGAAGCATGTCCAAACTCGCCATTTTAATGGCGAGTTTGTGACAGTTATTTTGAGCCCTTCAATTGCAAATGGCGAGTTTTTTCTATTTTTCTCCTATGCTACAATGTTATTTTGGAGAGAATTTATGATAATTTGATCATTTTGGAGAGAATTTGTTGAATTTTGGAGAGAGCTGGAGAGACAAATGGTGAGTTTATGAGACATACAATTTTACTTGGCTGTTTATGATTATGAGTCACCAACTTTAATTTTAAATCTAATTTAAGTGCTCATTAGTCGTCTAAATATGTGAAAAATACTTATTTTCACAAATTTTAAGTAGACAATTAATCGGCGACTTGGTACATACTCTTGAACTAGGCTAATACCTATTTGTTGAATTATTTTTGAAAAAAAAAGATATATTGGCAACTCAAAGTCTCAATGAACATTCTATGAAACTAGGTAGTCCTCCAACCAGTTAGCATTTGGTGCACTGAGCTCCTCTGACTTTTTTAAAAATCTGAAAAATAATTACTAGTTAATAGGTAGCTGCCAACATTTTTGACAGTTTCTCATCCAAAAATTAATGGTAATATAGGAATTAATAGCTAAATATCCTCAGACATTGCAGGAATTTTTTTATTAGAGAAATTGAATATCTCCCGACATATCATTGGAATTAACCACCAAATACAATCTGGCACTTTAACAAATTAACAGTTCCAGACGTTCCTGTAGTCTGGGGAAATTGTTGCCGAATAATTCAGGACACTAATTTCAAGGTCTGAATAGTGAATAGTAGCGGAATAAACTTCACAACTTCATGCATCTTCAGCAGACTGGTCTACAAGAGGTTTTTGAACTCAGATTTTACCGTTTTTGTAACTTCAAATCTTCAACCAGGTTGTTCTGAAATCAACCAAGTTGTTCTGAAGTTTCAAATCACAGATCCCATAGGCCATAGACACAATAGATGTGAATAGAATATAGAGTATTAGTTCTTAAGTTTAAACTAACTAGTTAGTAACTACAAGCCATAGTAATTAAATAGCTACTACCTAATTATTTAATAATCATGGAAGTACTACCTAGTTAATCATTGACGAAATTATCTGAAACATGGAACTGACTGTTATCATAAGGAGTTCCAATCAATTGTGTGAATAAGAAGTAAATATGAGAAGTATTGTGTACACTTATTAGGTGGAACCAGGATACAGTAACATATAGGGAATGGTAATCAGCTCATCGAATTCAGTTTGACGTGACCACGACATGACCGGAAAGGGTGACTCTGACCACACGTTGAAACATGGGACTACCTACTTAAACCTACCCTATAAACAACGGTCTATCGATTCGATATCTTCTTATGTCGAATTCAAAGCTGAGACAGCGGATATTTAAATTTATTAATTTATTTTATTCGAATCGATACATGAAAAAACAATGATATCGACATCATAAATCTCCTAATTTAGATGTCGAATCAATATATAATTTAATACACTCAGACCCATCAAACATGAATGTATCTATTTGATGTCTAAACGACTCTGTATAACCTCTCTTCCGACATCGAATACTAGTAACAAATTAGACATGGTGACATCAAGTAGACATCAATCCGATATCCGTTTGCACCGCTAAACCGCATCATATCAAGTATATCTGGTATCGAAGCGATACCGTTATAACATCGTTGAATAGTAAGATAAATTACGGCATCCGCTATACATAGATATTCTGCATCGAACAGACGACTAATTATATATCTAATATGCTTCGAAACGATATCCACTTGCATCCAATAAATAAATAAATTGAAAACACTTACTTCATTGATATAGCGCACTGTACGTTTAGATGCATATCAATTTTTTGATAATGCTACATAATGTTATGTGTAAATTAAATGGGAAGAAATGAAGTGATGTGTCCGGGCATCGATCGTGGGTCCATCCGTCCTCGTGCCTGTACCTCTGTCACTTTGCCACCGTGGATGCATCCCAACAAACATATGAATGTCGATTCGATGCCGTTTGCTGTCGAATTCGTAGCGCTAACGGTGGGTATCGACTTAGCAACCATTTCGATTCATAGTAGATATCAGAATGTCTGTTTCTAAATGATATCTGAATTTCAGAGATGGGCGAAAAGTACATCGAAAGTACTTAAGTACTAAGTACAAGTCAAGTACTTCAATGTACTTGAAGTAGTTGCCCAAGTACTCAAATAAAAAAGTACTTTCAAAGTACAAGTACCAAGTACTTTTTAAAGTACTTTCAAGTACCAAGTACATTTACTATACAATTTAAAAACTAATAATTTATGCTGTTTACTCTGATAGTACATCATTACAGTGACTCTTTTCTCTGATAGTACATCATCACAGTGACTCTTTTCTCTGATAGTACATCATCACAGTGACTCTTTTCTCTGATAGTACATCATCACAGTGACTCTTTTCTCTGATAGTACATCATCACAGTGACTCTTTTCTCTGATAGTACATCATCACAGTGACTCTTTTCTCTGATAGTACATCATCACAGTGACTCTTTTCTCTGATAGTACATTATCACAGTGACTCTTTCCTCTGATAGTACATCATCACAGTGACTCTTTTCTCTGATAGTAGGTACATCATCACAGTGACTCTTTTCTCTGATAGTACATCATCACAGAGAGTCTTTTCTCTGATAGTACATCATCACAGTAACTCTTTTCTCTGATAGTACATCATCACAGTGACTCTTTTCTCTGATAGTACATCATCACAGTGACTCTTTTCTCTGATAGTACATCATCACAGTGACTCTTTTCTCTGATAGTACATCATCACAGTGACTCTTTTCTCTGATAGTACATCATCACAGTGACTCTTTTCTCTGATAGTACATCATCACAGTGACTCTTTTCTCTGATAGTACATCATCACAGTGACTAACTATACACGTCCACACGCTTATAATTCGTCAATGTGTTTGGTAAATATTGGTTGTGATATCTAGCTATCACAAAATAATTATATTCAATCTACTTAAATTGGTCAATATAACTCATAGTCTCTATACATGATTGTATGTCAGAATATATAAATATTCACCGTCACATAAAAGTATACAATGTCTTACAGTCCTAGTTTTCGATTCTACTGTTTGACAAAGATTTCAATTTTACTGCTTGACAAACAATTTTCCAACATGTTGAACCTCTTCAAACTCTAGTTTTTATCCAGTTGCTGTAAATACAGTTTTGATGAGAAAAAGAATTAATTTTGTAGAGATTTTAGAACTAATCTTTTAAAATCTCTTGACTGAAAGGAAAAATGTACTTTGCAAAGTACTTTTTACTTGGAAAGTAACAAGTACTTGTAAAAAGTACTTCTAAGTGATTATTCAAAGTACTTTTTAGAAAGTACTTCAAGTAGTACTTCAAGTACTTACTTGTTACTTAGTACTTTTACTTGGTACTTGGGAAGTACTTTCCCGCCCATCTCTGCTGAATTTACACTTCGGATAGAAACACGAAAACCGAAACATGGTTTTAACAGCATCATCTTGACGTCGGAATGTCTGTTTCCAAACGATATCTGAATTTATATTTCGACCAGAAGTGCGAAAGCAGATACGTAGTTTTAAAAAAATCGTTTCGAATTTGGAAATTCATTTTCTCATCTTCCTATTTTATAATACGTATAGAAATGTAGGAATTATTTCTATTCAATTGAATTATACCTTTCTATATAACATACGTAGTGCTCTTTTTAAACTATACCCAATAATTAATACACTTATAGGGGACTACGGCAGTTGTAAAGGTACGATCTAGCATTGACAATCTAGTGGGATTGTGAACTGGATCAACGAAAAGTAAGCGATATTGGAACATCGGTTGTTGAACAGTGTTCCTCCAGTACCGTAACCAATCAAGTGATGAATCTATTCTAAACTGCTTATTGTGAATAAGCCCTGAGGGGTTCCTGAAGCTGTCTTTGGTGAAAAGAAGAGAAGGGGGTGGCGTCCCTTGGGTCCCAAACTGTTGTAATTTGGATTATGTATTGTTTATTTTATGTTTACCATGTTTATTAGGTTTTTAATTCTCCATGCAGTTTTAGAGGATAGCGCTAGGGTTATGCTCTACAATTACAAGGTCTTAGATTTTGTGTTAGGTAAACTCGTAGATTTCATTTACTATCACCTCTTCATTTCCCTCTTCCATCCTTGAGTGGCGCCACCGGTGCTTGAAAACATTTTTGTCACATTCCTCGGTAAGTGACAGCATTCACGGAGTAGCTTTTCAGCATCCATGAGCGTCGTGACTTTGTCCATGGAGCCAATTTCCTTTCTGACTGCTTCTTCCAGTCCCTTGTATTTCATTTCCTTTTGACGTCAACGACATGGCCTTTGGTTTCGAAAATGCGTTAAACCTCTACTAAACGTAAATAATTAAAAGTTGATGGGCTATTTAACATGTTCCATTTTAGAGTAAATTCTGTGTTATCGGACGGTTCCATATTTTCGAATATGTAAGAAATAAATATAATAATTATCATTATTAAACTCTTACTTAAATTGGTATCCATGATACCAGTAAGTAAAATACAAGTTTATAAATAAAAATCAATACCTAAATAATTTTTCTACGTAAAATGCTGAGCCCAATATCCGATTACTTGAGCTTTCACCTAGTGCCAAAAGTTGCAAATGAGACGATTAAAATTCAGTGATTCACATTATAGATAATTAAACTTAAAGTGGTAATCGGACTCAATAGATCTATATATAATAATCATTATTTAACTTTTAGTTCAATTGGTATCATACCTTCAGCTATATATATGTTACTAATTAAATAGTAGTTAAATAATAATTATTATATTTTCCTTTATCACGTGTTCGAAAATATAGATCCTAATAATAACTTTGACCCTACTGCTAAAAAATATTTCACGGAGCGCAAAATTCCTGTTTGTTCAATGTAACACAATTATATAAGTCAAAATATCAAACTAATTACTCAACTATTATGACCTATATTTACTCAGTGAAAGTTAATCTATGGTCAAATTGTAATTAATGCATTCATTACTTTGAACTTTCATCACAGGGCTTTCATCTGTATTCTAAGCCGTGGCCTCAAAACATTTTCTTTAATTTGAACTCATAGAGAACGAAATTTTTAAAGAGTTACAATTATATAAAAATTTGACCAACTCAGTTTCAATTTGTAATAAGAATAAGTTGTGATTTAGGTTATAAAAGCGGTGCTTGCCTGTATTGTTCTATTCACTTTATAAAGTATTTTTAAGTATCTCCGGGTCGTTTAATATCAAGATTTTTTTTAGTGAAAGGCATCCACGGTGGTAAAGTGGCAGAGCTGCTGGCACGAGGACGGATGGACCCACGATCAAAACCTGGACACATCACTTCATTTCTTCCCATTTAATTTATGTATAACATAATGTAACATTAATCAAATTGATATGCATCTAAACGTACAGTACTTTATATCAATGAAAGTAAGAGTTTTCAATTTTAATTTATTTATTTAATGGATGCAAGTGGATATCGTTTCGAAGCATTTTAGATGTATAATTAGGCATTTGCTCGATGCAGAATCCCTATGTATGTTGTATGTCGTAATTTATCTTTCTATCCAACGCTGTTATAACGGTATCGCTTCGATGCCAAATATACTTGATATGATGCGGTTTAGCGGTGCAAACGGATATCGGATTGATGTCTACTTGATGTCACCATGTCTAATTTGTTACTGGTATTCGATGTCGGAAGAGAGGTTATACAGAGACGTTTAGACATCGACTAGATGCATTCATGTTTGCTGGGATATGACTAAAAAAAATTTTGATATTAAACGACCCGAATATACTTAAAGATATTTTAAAGTGAATAGAACAATACAGGCAAGCATCGCTTTTATAACCAAAATCACAACTCATTCTTATTACAAATAGTAATGAGTTGGTCAAACTTTTATATAATTGTAACTCCTTAAAAATTTCATTCTCTATGAGTTCAAATTAAAGAAAATGTTTTGAGGCCACGATTTAGAATACAGATGAAAGCTCTGTGATGAAAGTTCAAAGTAATGAATGAATTAATTACAATTTAACCATATATTAACTATCACTCAGTAAATATAGGTCATAATAGTTGAGTAATTAGTTTGATATTTTGACTTATATAATTGTGTTTCATTGAACGAAAAGGAATTTTGTGCTCTGTGAAATATTTTTAGCAGTAGGGTATATGTTCCAAGTTATTAATAGGGTCTATATTTTTGAACACGTGATAAAGGAAAATATAATACAGGCATCTCCCGCTTTAGTTACCAAATCACGACTCAGTTTAGTTACCAAACAGTAACTAAAGCGAATAAAAGTAACAAGAAATTTATAATTGTCACTCCTTGATTATATCCCTCATTTTCTATGAGTTATAAAAAGAAAATTTGTGTAAGAGTTATTAGAGTTCTACGTATATAAGCATATTCCCAACAAACATATGAATGTCGATTCGATGCCGTTTGCTGTCGAATTCGTAGCGCTAACGGTGGGTATCGACTTAGCAACCATTTCGACTCATAGTAGATATCGGAATGTCTGTTTCTAAATGATATCTGAATTTACACTTTGAGTAGAAACACTAAAACCGATACATGGTTTTAACAGCATCATCTTGACGTCGGCATGTCTGTTTCCAAACGATATCTGAATTTATACTTCGACCAGAAGTGCGAAAACAGATACGTAGTTTTAAAAAAATCGTTTCAAATTTAGAAATTCATTTTCTTATCTTCCTGTTATATAATACGTATAGAAATGTATGAATTATTTCCATTCAATTGAATTTTACCTTTCTATATAACATACATAGTGCTCGCTTTAAACTATACCCAATAATTAATATACTTATAGGGGACTAACGACACTACTACGGCAGTTGTAAATGTATACGATTGAGCATTGACACGCTAGTGCGATTGTGAACTGTATCAACGAAAATTAAGCGATACTAGAACAACGGTTGTTGAACAGTGTTCCTCCAGTACCGTGAGAACGAAATGGTGATGAAACTTTTTTAAACTGCTTATTATAAATAAGCCCTGAGGGGTTCCTGAAGCTGTCTTTGGTGAATAGAAGAGAAGGGGGTAGCGTCCTTTGGGTCCCAAACTGTTGTAATTTGGATTATGTATTGTCTATTTTATGTTTACCATGTTTCAACTCTCCATGCAATTTTAGAGGATAGCGCTAGGGTTATATGCTCTACAATTACGAGATCTTAGATTTTGTGTTAGGTAAGCTCGTAGATTTCATTTACTATCACCTCTTCATTTCCCTCTTCCATCCTTGAGTGCAGCCACCGGTGCTTGAAACCATTTGGTCACATTCCTCGGTTAGTGACAGCATTCACGGAGTAGCTTTTCAGCATCCATGAGCGCGTCTTGACTTTGTCCATGGAGCCATTTTCCTTTCTGACTGCTTCTTCCAGTCCCTTGTATTTCATCTCCTTTTGACGTCAGCGACATGGCCATTGGTTCAGAAGCAGATGTTAAACCTCTACGAAACGTAAATAATTAAAAGTTGATGGGCTATTCAGCATGATTTGAAATTTTCAGGGTTAATGCAACTACTCAAATGGAGTATTTTTTATTTAAGATTTTTTTTTCCGTCTTTGCCCTCTTCACCCCCAACCTAAAGAAACTCCAATTAGAAGAGGACTTTCCCAGCAAACATGAATGTATCTATTCGATGTCTAAACGACTCTGTATAACCTCTCTTCCGACATCGAATACCAGTAACAAATTAGACATGGTGACATCAAGTAGACATCAATCCGATATCCGTTTGCACCGCTAAACCGCATCATATCAAGTATATTTGGCATCGAAGCGATACCGTTTTAACAGCGTTGAATAGAAAGATAAATTACGACATCCAACATACATAGGGATTCTCCATCGAACAGACGCCTAATTATATATCTAATATGCTTCGAAACGATATCCACTTGCATCCAATAAATAAATAAATCAAAATTGAAAACTCTTACTTCATCGATATAACGTACTGTACATTTAGATGCATATCAATTTGATTATTGTTACATATTATTATGTGAAAATTAAATGTGAAGAAATGAAGTGATGTATTCTGGTATCGATCGTGGGCCCCTCCGTCCTCGTGCCTGTACCTCTGTCATATTGCCACCGTGGATGTATTAGACTAAAAGAAAATTTTGATATTAAACGACCCGGAGATACCTAAGTGAATAGAACAATACAGGCAAGCACCGCTTTTTAAACCAAAATCACAACTTATTCTTATTACAAATAGTGAAGAGTTGGTCAAATTTTTATATAATTGTAACTCCTTAAAATTTTCGTTCCTTCTGAGTTCAAATTAAAGAAAATGTTTTGAGGCCACGACTTAGAAGAAATTAATAGATTATTAGTAGAGCTAGGATATTGGAGCACTTAAAAAAGAGCAGTAGTAGCGGTCAAAACGAGCACTTGTAGCGCAATAAATGTGCAGTATGAGCGATAGAAAAGAGCATTTGGGGCACTTATCGGGGCATTTGGGGCACTTATCGGGGCATTTGGGGCACTTATCGGGGCATTTGGGGCACTTATCGGAGCATTTGAAGCACTTATCAGTGCATTTGCGGACAGTTATTGTTGCATTTGAGGCAGTTTTTGGAGTGTTTCATGCACCGAAAGAAAAAGCGTGTTACTTATCTCAAAGTAAGAATTTTAACGAGGTTTTGTTTTTTGAAGAGTTTTTGGATGAATTATACACAAGAATTATCTTTAATTTTTATCAATAAATAATTCGTTTTGAAAAATCATTATGTAAATATGTAAGGCTCAAAAGTATTGTGCAATTTTTTTTTTTAACATTTCATCGTCTATCTGAGACCAAATATTTCAATAAAAAGAATAATCTCTACTTCTGTGGAAGTAACAGGGGCACTAGCATAGCGGGAAACATCTTAGGGAGTCAATTCGGGAAATATTTCAGTCTGTTTTCTTCACTACGCCTTGCAAAACATTCAACCCAGTATTTACTTACTCAAACAAATGTACGAAAAAATAAGGTATGTAAAATAAAACAAAGATATTAGCAGCTAAATAGATATGAATTACGTGAAAATCTAGGGTTAATATTAGAATAGTTACACCTCTTTTTAATTTTTATAGAACTTTTCTAATCAAATAAAATGTATAGGAAAAGGGTAACAAAATTAAATTATTAAAAGAACTGAACAACAATACATTAACTCATTAAGTGAATATAATCAAATTAAATCAATGCATGACTAGATTAATGGTAGACATAGAATATATTTGTTAAACCATATAATTTAAAGATGTCATTGTAGGAGCTACATGACCCTTATAGAATGGATATTTTAGCCCGATAAAAGATCGTCTGCTGTACGAACTTTACCTGTAATATGATTTCTCTTCAACATTTGAAATTAGTTATCTATCAAAAAATAATTACGGATACAATTTCTTTGACTGTACCTAGGCAATAGCACACAAACACATACCCTGGTATTTCACTGAAGCTATCTCTCTATCAATATCAAATTCGTATTTTAATCTATTTTTAGTTTAAGTATATTTGTACGGACTAATTATTGGTAATATGAAGAATGTGGAAAGAAATGTATAAATTAAAAAGGTTGCCTAAATAAACGGTTCTAGGTCAATTCGTCGAAAACACATTCGCCGAAAACACATTCACCGAAATCACATTCGCCGAAAACACATTCGCCGAAATCACATTCGCCGCACAACACATTCGCCGAACGACACATTCGCCGAAAAAATGACAATTTTTAGCAGACTAAGGTTTACTACAAAAATATAAGTTTATTGAATATCCTGTGTTATATGATCATTTAAAATTGATCCAATTTTTTATTAACTATAAATTAAACGGTAAATAATTGTCTGGTTTTAATGCCATATAAATGCTTGTTCTTAGTCCCATTATAAAAGTTTCTAAATAAATTTAATATTATTTATTAAATAATATATTCTAATATTAACTTTCTGTAAAGGAGTTGCTGAACAAAATTGATTTTGACTTCCTTTTTGTACTCAAATACATTTCTCCATATTGTCAATATTTTATAACAGGAATAGTTATATGAATACTCTTAAGACCTAGAAATAAATCTGCTTTAACTGTACCTTCAATAATTGTTAAAATATAGAAATTTAAAGTTGGTAGACTTTTTTGTGGGTCACCCTGTATATTGAAAGCTTCACGAGTGGCTCACAGTAGTAGACTGATTCTACAATGTATATAAAAGGACTAAAACAAAACAAAAAATCTTTTTCTTTTTTAACTGATAATTGTACACAGAAAATAGGATTAACATAGAATATATAAACTGTCACAAATAATGCAGCATTAACATTATATGAGTTAATTAATTAAGTGAACGTAAATTCCAAAAAGTTCAACCAATAATTATGTAGAATATTGTAAAGTAATTCATACACTTATATGTAAGTTCATTTATATTTAATTTTATATTGACTTATAAGATATAGTTGTTTACCTTTTTAAATAATCAAACAAAATTCGGCGAATGTGTCGTGCGGCGAATGTGTTTTCGGCGAATTGACCGGTCACCAAATAAACAGTCTCAGCAATCACTGGCAGATAACTATGTGAAATTAGCTCGATCATTCACGTTTAAGCGCTTATGAACCATTAAATATACTTAAAAGTACAGTTGTCCACCCGGTAAGAATGATAAAGTTATTTGACATTACTCAATCTTGGTGCGCAATAGAAGTCAACCAGAGTACATATGGAGCATTTTGGGGCGTTTTGATCATTTTGGGGCGTTTATAGCGTTTGGAGCATAATGAGCGCTAGTAGCATTTAACTTATAAATGCTCCAATGTCCGAGCCTTAATTATTAGATTTTTATAATTACTGTGTTTCATTGAACAAACAGGAATTTTGTGCTCTGTGAAATATTTTTAGCACTAAGGTATATGCTCTAAGTTATTAATAGGGTCTATATTTTCGAAAACGTGATAAAGGAAAATATAATAATTATTATTTAACTACTATTTAATTAGTAACAAAATAGCTGAAAGTATGAAACCAATTGAAGTAAAAGTTAAATAATGATTAAATATAGATTTATTGAGTACGATTACCATTTTAAGTTTAATTATCTATAATGTGAATCACTGAATTTTAATCGTCTCATTTGCACAGCTTTTGGCACTAGGTGAAAGCTCAAAATATCGGATATGGAGCTCCTAATTTTATGTGGAAAAATTATTTATGTAATAAATTTTATTTCTAAACTTGTATTTTACGTACTGGTATCATGGATGCCAATTTTAGTAAGAATTGAATAATGATAATTATTATATTTATTTCTTACTTATTCAAAAAAATGTGGAACCGTCTGATAACACAGAATTTACTCTAAAATGAAACATGTTAAATAACCCATCAACTTTTAATTATTTACGTTTAGTATAGGTTTAACGTCTGCTTCGGAACCAAAGGCCATGTCGCTGACGTCAAAAGGAAATGATATACAAGGGACTGGAAGAAGCAGTGAGAAAGGAAAGTGGCTCCATGGACGAAGTCACGACGCTCATGAATGCTGAAAAGCTACTTCGTGAATGGTGTCACTTACCGAGGAATGTGACAAAAATATAGTCACAAGCACCGGTGGCTGCACTCAAGGATGGAAGAGAGAATTGAAGAGGTAATAGTAAATGAAGTCTACGAGGCTACCTAACACAAAATCTAAGAACTCATACGTAATTGTGGAGCATAACCCTAGCGCTATCCTCTAAAACTGCATGGAGAGTTAAAAATACTATACAGATGGTAAACATAAAATAGACAATACATAATTCAAATTACAACAGTTTGGGACCCAAGGGACGCCACCCACTTCTCTTCTATTCACCAAAGACAGCTTCAGGAACCCCTCGGGGCTTATTTACAATAAGCAGTTTAGAATAGATTCATAAAAATAAATGCACTGACCATTGAAAAATCACTTAATTGGTTATCCATTTCATTTTCACGGTACTGGAGGAACACTGTTCAACAACCGATGTTCCATTATCGCTTAATTTACGTTGATCAATTGAACAATCGCACTAGCGCGCTAATGCCCGATCGTACCTTTACAACTGCCGTAAGCGTATTAATTATTGGGTATAGTTTAAAGGAAGCACTACGTACGTTATATAGAAAGGTACAATCCAATTGAATAAAAATAATTCCCACATTTCTATACGTATTATATAACAGGAAGATAAGAAAATGAATTTCCAAATTTGAAACGATTTTTTTAAAACTACGTATCTGTTTTCGCACTTCTGGTCGAAATATAAATTCAGATATCATTTGGAAACAGACATGCCGACGTCAAGAAGATGCTGTTAAAACCATGTATCGGTTTTCGTGTTTCTTCTCGAAGTGTAAATTCAGATATCATTTAGAAACAGACATTTCGATATCTACTATGAGTCAAAATGGTTGCTAAGTCGATACCCACCGTTAGCGCTACGAATTCGACAGCAAACGGCATCGAATCGACATTCATATGTTTGTTGGGTTCAAAGAAGCCTAGCAAACATATCCGAATCGATCACACAGAGAACGGTTTTGTTGACTCAACCAAAAAAGTATGTTTTTGGTTATACCAACAAAATAATTTTGTCAGCTATGAGCCATCAAAATAATTTTGTTATAGTAAATATTTTTGTTAAGTAATTTTTTTTTATAGTTACATTGGAAGTTTTAAGGTAACAGTAACTAGAGCTTATTAGTTATAGTAAATTTACAATACTGTTACTTCAAAAAATGTATTTTGTTATGTCAACAAAAAGTATATTGAATGCAACACAATCATCTTGTTATATTAACTGAAACCGCTTGGTTAAAAAAAATATTATGCTGTTTTAATTACCATTTCTTATTTTATTGCATATAGTGTACCTATATCAATTAGTTTTATGTTATATACAAATTAAACTGAAAGAAATGAAGTGCAGTGTCCGGGATGCGAACTCACGATCTATAGTCTTAAGTCTGCGACTCTATCCTCTCAGACATCCTGGACATAGTAGAAGTAGGATTGAAATGAACAATACTTACCTAGTTATGATTCGTAAATAAGGCTTTAGAATGAACTTGCTGCAATAATATGTACATATTTTTCTCACCATTAACCTTATAAACAACGGTCTATCAATTCGATATCTTCTTATGTCGAATTCAAAGCTAGGACAGCGGATATCTAAATTTATTAATTAATTTTAATCGAATCGATACATGAAAATCCCTGAAATCGACATCATAAATCTTCTTCTATTTTAGATGTCGAATAAATATATATTTTAAATACATCGAAAATTAGTAACGAAATCGATAGATAGATATTTTTCTATGAAAACGATGCATAAATCTAGATATAAAAACGATGTGTATTCGATGCGTGTAAAAAGTTATAGAAAAGATGCTATGAGTCTCATATTTTCTGTTTGAAACAAATTTGAAAATACTTCATAACTCCGCGGTGCATTTCATAACTCAGGTCCTTCATTACTCGAGTGAACTTATTAGTCTGTGAGTGAACTTACGGGTCTGTGATGATGTACTATCAGAGAAAACAGTCGCTGTGATGATGTACTATCAGAGAAAAGAGCCACTGTGATGATGTACTATCAGAGAAAAGAGTCACTGTGATGATGTACTATCAGAGAAAAGAGTCACTGTGATGATGTACTATCAGAGAAAAGAGTCACTGTGATGATGTAATATCAGAGAAAAGAGTCACTGTGATGATGTACTATCAGAGAAAAGAGTCACTGTGATGATGTACTATCAGAGAAAAGAGTCACTGTGATGATGTACTATCAGAGAAAAGAGTCAATGTGATGATGTACTATCAGAGAAAAGAGTCACTGTGATGATGTACTATCAGAGAAAAGAGTCACTGTGATGATGTACTATCAGATAAAAGAGTCACTGTGATGATGTACTATCAGAGAAAAGAGTCACTGTGATGGTGTACTATCAGAGAAAAGAGTCACTGTGATGATGTACAATCAGAGAAAAGAGTCACTGTGATGATGTACTATCAGAGAAAAGAGTCACTCTGATGGTGTACTATCAGAGAAAAGAGTCAATGTGATGATGTACTATCAGAGAAAAGAGTCACTGTGATGATGTACTATCAGAGAAAAGAGTCACTGTGATGATGTACAATCAGATAAAAGAGTCACTGTGATGATGTACTATCAGAGAAAAGAGTCACTGTGATGGTGTACTATCAGAGAAAAGAGTCACTGTGATGATGTACTATCAGAGAAAAGAGTCACTCTGATGGTGTACTATCAGAGAAAAGAGTCACTGTGATGATGTACTATCAGAGAAAAGAGTAACTGTGATGATGTACTATCAGAGAAAAGAGTCACTGTGATGATGTACAATCAGAGAAAACAGTCGCTGTGATGATGTACTATCAGAGAAAAGAGCCACTGTGATGATGTACTATCAGAGAAAAGAGTCACTGTGATGATGTACTACCAGAGAAAAGAGTCAATGTGATGATGTACTATCAGAGAAAAGAGTCACTGTGATGATGTACAATCAGAGAAAAGAGTCACTGTGATGATGTACTATCAGAGAAAAGAGTCACTGTGATGGTGTACTATCAGAGAAAAGTCACTGTGATGATGTACTATCAAAGAAAAGAATCACTGTGATGATGTACTATCAAAGAAAAGAGTCATTGTGATGAATTTAATATGAAACAAAATTTTAATTTAACAATTTATTATCTGATTACATTACATATAATTATGTACTTACAATATCATTATATCAAATAAATGTGTTACATTAAATATAATAATCATATATAAGATAGATTAAACGTCCGCTTTCATTAAATTGGATCTAGAATTCTAAGCTAACGTCAAAAAGGATTTAATTAGAAATATTTTTACAGTAGTAATTTGATAGGAAATTCGCTCAACATAAGAAAATGAACATATAAATATTTCACCAGTCTATGAATTGCTCAAGTATGTAGAAGAGTGCTTCCGTGAATGCAGTCATAAAAGTGGAAGAGTGACTGCACTCACAAGTAGAAGTGGAAGATGAAGAAGTGTTAGTATTGGTCAATCCTTGGAGCCTATGCACTCAGAATTAGAATAGGATATTAAAGATAGCGTTTTAAAGGGGTAAAGTATCCTGCAATGGGATACTTTGTCCTCACAAGCGATATGACCCTCAAGTAAATGAGGCTGCTGTTCGTGTCACTTTTATTCATATGTATGTACCTACTGAAATAAATAACAAAATAACGAAATATATTCATTACTCTATCATGTAATTGGTAAATAATAAATAAAAAAATAGTCACTGCAATGAAAAACAGGTTGTTTTATTGTTATTAATGCATCTAAAGAAGCTGTGACCTTATATTGTTTCAATATGTTTCATTTTTAAAATTCACAACATTTGAAACAAGTAATTTCACTAGATGAAGTTTTAGTGTGCGAGCTGCTTACAATAGTGAGCTCAGCTAAATGAAGAAAATGTGTAGATTTGTAATTTCCTAATCCCTCCTTTTCTGGGATTAAAAAAAAACATAATTAGTTAACAGTTACCTACAATAAATTGATCAATAACGAAATGAGCCTACAAACTAATAGAGCTAGGTAAACCTAGGGCATTAGTTACTAGTTAACATTTAAAGAGTTCAAAAGTATACATGACTTAATTCTAAATGACCTATATTTATAGTGGGTGATATGCAATTAATTAAATATAAAATAATAATAATAACCTACTCTTCTTGAATTCACATTATTTAATTATTATAGCTTTTACCACTTTCATTATGTCTTAACACTTCTACTGAATTCAATAGAGATTATTTTTTGTAAATAAGTACTTTACTGAATGTGAATTCTTCATTCATGACGAAATCAACTGTTATTGCTGAGAGTAATGTTTTTTGTAGAAGGTTGAGAGAACCTTGAGAGAACAGGGTGTACCTCTCTAGTACACCCTGTTCTAGACTGAGGGGGTATCAGCAAACAGCAGTGTGCAGTGTTTTCTTTTCTTTTTGTTACTCTTTGAATCCCACTAGGAATATTTAAAATAAGAATTTAGAGAAAGCCAAGTTTGTTTTCAAGAAGAAGATATAATTTAATACTAACAACTCAATCGGTACAAACTTATTTGGAACACACGAAAATACTTCTAAAAGCCTTAATACAGAATGGGTTAAAAATGGGCACCAGCATTTATCAGGAGCCTAGGGCCAGGGCAAAGTCTTGCGCACTTGAGCACATTCTTCGCAATGCCACACTCTCAATTTTTGCCACGTAATATTTTGCAGCAAACAGCTTCACATATTCTATCAGATCATGGATGGATTGTGGTTTTTCTAAATAGACCATTTTTTTATGCTGCAGCCCAGAAATGAAAATCAAGAGGATTGAGAGCTGAACTACGTGTGCTGCACAGATTAACTAGTGCCTCTGCTGATAACTCGTCCTTGTAAATATTGAAAAAATTATGTCAAGAATTGCATAGCCTGTACAATGGGGTGGAGAACGATCTCACACTCTGCATCGTGTTGTAGTGACTCAAAAAATTGCCATACTGTACTTTGTCTTTAAGAAATTAAACCAGGTAGCAAGAACCATCAACCGACGGCTCCTGCTGGATGAACAATGAAATTTTTCCGCCCACAATCACAACAAAAAATTAATTTTCGTCATTTCTATCGTTGAATACGATAACATCACGTAGATTTTTGGTTGACTTTGCCTATTCACCATACCGGCGGCCATTTTCAACACCTTCTGTGGAGAGCCTTTAGAAGTATTTTCAGTGTTTGTAAAGCATGAATTGTTAGTGCTTCTCGAAAATATATTGCTTCTTATTAATTTTCATTTTATATATTCCTAGTTGGGGTCAAAGAGTTGCAAATAAAGCACTGTATAATGATTAGCTTACTCTGTTGTTGAGTCCCGAGCAGAGTTGGCTCTCCTCCTTCACCTTCTCCATGCCTCCATTCTTCTCAATGAAGTCGTAGATGAACCTCTGGGTCTGGGGATCAGCTTTATCTACGTCTACTCCGATCTGAAGGATGAGGACTGTTAACAATGCGGAGGAGAACAAACATCCCTAAATTGTTTGCTATCACTAGCGCTCTATACCCACCACCTATCTAAAGATATAGAATAGTTTTACTTATTTAAAATAGTTTGAAAAGCTATTTAGAATGGAGGTAGAAATTACGGCCAACATTCAATAATGAAATTGACCTCTCCTTCTTCACAGGAAAAAAATAATTTTGTTAGCCATTTGAAAGTAGATTATAATAAATTGTTACGAACTTCATCATTATCTCTTCATTAGATATGTTGATCCACATAATAATAACTATTAGTCAAAATGGTCACAGCTCTCAATTTCATGAACTAGTTATGCAAACATTGATAATAAGTTCAGAACAAAATTGTAGTAAATAATTAACCAACTCGATAAGAATTGTTTTCTGTCAATTGAATTTTCTTAATTTGGCTACTAGCTACTTGATTGGACACATTAAAACCTTGACACCTTTTACAGTTTTTCCTCGAAAAACTGACCAGTTTGAAAATAGTCTGCATGTGTTCATCATGATTGCCTTCAGTTGATAGTCTGCTAACAGGATCAACACCAACGCGAGCTGTGTGTCGCAAATCCTGAGGTTTTCCAGTATCACTAAAAAAGGAGCGAACAGGTTATAACATATTGAAAATCTTATTAAATGCAAAGATGCAGGTTCACACTTAGGCAAGACTGAATTCACTTAATCAGAAGAAATACTGTCGATGATACAGGTGATGTAACTTATGAGGTTCACAATGGATTATATTATCAGTTAACTACCACCGTTTTGAGCGATATGATATATAATGCATAAGAACTCTCTGAAATTAAAAAAAATTGGACACTGCAGGTAAAGAATGACCACCAAAAAAGATAAAGAGTTAATTGCATTATCTGAATAAAGATCTGCAGCACAATAAGGAAAGACTCTTCTGTGCGTTGTGATTCTTTCCATTCGATTCTTATTCTTTGGTATCAAATTTATTATATAATAAACAGTGAAATCATATCGAGTGTGTGGCTTTAATTATTGGCATAACTTACGCGGCACTGACATTCTTTTTTCTTGTGTTTATTCCACCATATTTGATAGTTTCTTGTTTTATCTCATGGAATGGCATTGATTTGTTCTGCCATGGTTTCGACATCACCTGAAAAGCATAGCGAGTGAAGGGGAGAAACTTATTAAATAGATTAACAACTACTCTCATTTTAGAGAATTTGCATCCCATATTGATAGCATGTAATATAAATAGATTTTAATATTGAGCTAAAATATATTTGTCTATGACAGCAAATGAATGTTAAATCTCTGCACAAAATATTAAATCACAATTGTTATTTAAATATTGCTCATGGGTTCAGTATTTTAGAAAGAAGGAATAGCACCCTATACAGGGTGTTTCCCTTATCTGTCATTTTTAAATTGAATGATATTCAACGAAATATATCAGAAAGTGTTATCGGCGACTCACCGTTGTGTGCCTAAAGAACGGAACTTTTGATCGATTTCGAATTTTTTTCTGTTTGCACTACTCAAACTAACTGAAAAGCATCCAAAAAAATGTTCTCACGTGAAGAAAGGACATTCATTGTACGGACCTCCAGCAGGAACCCCTAGCTCACGAATTTCGGTGAGATTTCCTTCGCAACTATAATGTGCAGAAGGTACGTAAACAAACTCATTACAAGCTTAAAGAGTTCATCAGAATGTACGAAGAATTTGAAAAGAGCAGATCTCTGGTCAGAAAAATTAAAAATTGGCTGTACCAAAATGACAGCGGAGAATTTGAATGAGCTGATGAACGTGATGGCCGAAGGTGAGCAGTTATCTCTACGACAAGCCGCACCAAATCTGTTCGTTAGTGCTACTACTGCATGAAAGATGTTAAGATATTACGCGAAGGCCACACTCTATAGAAGTATTTCAGTGCAACCTCTTACCGAAGCACACAAAGAGCAGCGGTGACAGTTCTGTGAATGGCTCCTTTAACTAGAAGAAGATTTTGTGCTGAGCATAATCTGTACGGACGAAAAGTTTTTCGTGTTGCTCCAAAAACCTAATAAACAAAAAGACGGCAAGTCGTCTACCTCAAAATCCGTGAAATTATTGAAGCCAATGATAGGAATGGTGGCAAAAAGATTATCTTCGTAGTGATTGTCGATGGATAAGTTCCGATTGTTCATCCATTCATCACTGAAGATGGCCGTACAGATTCCGTGACAGGTGCCAGCTATCTGGAACTGCTCAAAGACGCACTGTTGCCAATTCCGCTCCACCGCTGCAAGAGGCAAAATTTGTGGTGAAAGCAGGACGGTGCTCCACTCCACTAATGATGCTACAGCGTTCCTTCTTAAATAGTTTCATAAGCGAGTTATCATCAGAAGAACAGACAGAATGTGGCCAGCTAACAACCCTGATATCAATCCACTGGATTTCCACTTCTGGCCTACAGACAATAGCCATAAAACATCGAGGAATTGATGCAATGCGTCCGAGATTTTGCAGCATCCTACACAGAGAAAAAAGTTTACTCATATCTAATGGGTCATCAATTTATGCTTTGAATCAATTTATTACGTGAGTTGGTTGGACTATATTCATGTTTTCACGTGTGTTAAAACAACTAAGATGTGGTGTGTCATCAAACATTAGTTAATTCAATACATTTTATAGAGTGAATCAACTTACTATGAGAGTTAAAAGTTACTTTTTGAGAATTTTAAAGTATGTTGAAACAACTATGACATAGTGTATTGTAGTAACTCACAAAGACTGTTAATTCAATGTATCTGGTGTATAGATTAACTTACTATGCAAGTTGGCGCTACTTTTTTTAAGTTTAGGAGTGAGTCAAAACGACTGTTTTGTTTTAACCCACGTCAATTTAACTACTTTTAAGTAATACCTGCAACCCACCACGTAGGTAGGCGCAAAAATAACCCATTCATATGAGTCAAAACAAATCAAATTTGATTTGATTCAACTAATCCTTTCTCTGTGTGTATGATCAAAGAACCACCAAGAAAGTTGCTGCAACAATTGTTTACGAGAGTAAGGCTGTGTGTTCAAGCTGGCGGTGGGCACTTTCAGCACCTTCTGTAAAATGGCCTGTTGGAACTTTATTTGAGTTTGTTTTGAAATTGTCGGGATACAGATAAAAAGTTCCACCCTTTAAACTTTCAACAGATATTTGGTGTTACCCCCTCAGTATCTTGCAAAATGAAATTATGGCTATTTCAAAAATGACAAATAAGTGAAACACAATGTAGAATGTATATATCCTATGAAAGCTATGGGCCAGTTCAGAATAAGACATTAATTTTAGAACATGAGACCATATAGTCCTAGACCTATTCAAAAAAGTACATGTAGCACGTTAGATAGCTAGTCCTACATTTTGAAAAACAAATCAACATATGGTTATATAAATAAATATTATTCAAAGATAATATAAAATGGCTTTCTTTAGAATTTAGTTTCAGAGAAGAAACAGAAAATAGGCAATTAACGAAGTTGGACATCGTTAAGAAACAATGTTATTTCAGAGTTAGTGAAAAATATATAGATAACTTATATGAATAATAGTTCATATTATTAAAGTTTGTCATAATAATCTCATTAATAGGGTTTCAGAATCTCTTGTTGTTATAGTTTGTCATTAGAATCTCATAGGTAGAATAGGGACATCTTTTGTTGTTATAATTTTTTGTAATTCTAAAGTAACAGATGACTTTTGTAGTTGAACTTTCATTTTAAAAAGCTATTATTAGTTATCTATTATTGTTCTAGCTGTTATAAGATACTTATTACTGTTTAAGCTTTAATTAATTATCTATTGAGTAAATTAAGGTGAGCAAATAGACTCACCATACTGTTGACATGCTCTGCTGATCGTGGTGGTGGTGGTGGGGGGACGTTGCGAGAGGGGAGAGAGGGCACAGTGGTGGGCTGTAATGAGGAGAAATGCTTAGTTAGGGCTTAGCCTCTGCAGCAATATAAAGGCCTTTAACTGATAAAACAGGGAAATTAGCTATCTAAGGCAATGAGCTACATTAACACTTACATGACCTGAAAAAGATATGTAGCATTAGATTCCACGCCGTCCTCTTGGTCCCGTTCATAATTTCATAATAAAGATTTCTATTAAATATTGAATTATTTTCAGACCATGTATTGAAATGATGTTTTCAAAATATTCCAATTTTATTTCATTCTCTACACTGATTGCATGGATTCACACTTTGATCGCTACCGTGAACCGACAGTTGGGCCCAATTGTCCTGGGCCCAACTGTCGGTGCACCATCGCTACTAATGCTCTCTTGGCAGTTGTTGAAGTGCATCTTAGATTTCCTATTTTCGGTGAAGGGCAAAAGTTACAACTCTTGTTCTAGTTTCTATCTTCTGTTGAATAGCACAAATAGAAAGAAATTGATCTTAGAATGATTGGGCTGACATTAGCTAAAATCCTGAAAGTAAATTTGCTAGTTTGGCATAAAACATGACGTAAAAGTTCTTTTAATTCACCCGGGCTTCAGAGGACCGTCTGGTAACTAATGATATATAACTGAATATAAAAAAACGAGTTCTATTATCATTAGCGAAATTTATTCACTTTATTAATATGTCATAGACAATTAAAATCATGCAGTATCAGCAATTCATACCTATTAGTTTTTAAAGAATGCATCTGTATTCCTAACAGAAAGGGCCTTTTGGACCTTCTGGTCTTTCCAGGGTTGAGCTATGCAAAGTTTGAAGATGAATTTGGGAAAAAGTATATAAGAAATATTAAATCTGATGGTTAACTACTATTACACACATATTTGAAAATAGAAAAATATTAGAAAAAAATCTAAATCACAAGTGCTAATTTTTCAAAGTCAATCTTCAGATAACAGCTTTTGATGAAAATTATATAAATGAATACAATATTTAATCAAAAATTCTTTTTAAGTATAACTTCTTTATACGTTTAAAGAAAAAGAGGTCAAGTAGATTAGTTGAACCTATTATGAAACGAGTTTAAAATTCATATCAAATAAATATAAATTTGTCTATGAAAGCAAATAAATATTAAATATCTGTTTAGAATATTTCATTGTAATAGTTTGTCATAATAATTTCATTGGTACAGTTTGAACAGTGAACATCTCTGTTTGTTATAACAATTTCATTGGAAGGGTCTGAACATCTCTGGTTGTTGTAGTTTATTGTCATTAAATTGCAGAAAACAGATGATAATTATGAACATTTTGACGTAGAAAAATATCAATCATCCGCTCCAAGAGAAGGTTAACTTATGTAAATTGGTATAAGGGAGGTGGACAAGGAGGCCTCACTCGGGCTAATTATAAGCCCTATTCCCCGAACTAGACTAAAGTGGTATCAGCACTGCATAATGATTAGCTTACTCTGTTGTTGAGTCCCGAGCAGAGTTGGCTCTCCTCCTTCACCTTCTCCATGGCTCCATTCTTCTCAATGAAGTCGTAGATGAACCTCTGGGTCTGGGGATCAGCTTTATCTACGTCTACTCCGATCTGAACGATGAGGACTGTTAACAATGCGGAGGAGAACAAACATCCCTAAATTGTTTGCTATCACTAGCGCTCAATACCCACCACCTATCTAAAGATATAGAATAGTTTTACTTATTTAGAATAGTTTGAAAAGCTATTTAGAATGGAGGTAGAAATTACGGCCAACATTCAATAATGAAATTGACCTCTCCTTCTTCACAGAAAAAAAAATTTTGTTAGCCATTTGAAAGTAGATTATAATAAATTGTTACGAACTTCATCATTATCTCTTCATTAGATATGTTGATCCACATAATAATAATTATTAGTCATAATGGTCACAGCTCTCAATTTCATGAACTAGTTAAGCAAACATTGATCATAAGTTCAGAACAAAATTATAGTAAATAATTAACCAACTCGATAAGAATTGTTTTCTGTCAATTGAATTTTCTTAATTTGGCTACTAGCTACTTGATTGGACACATCAAAACCTTGACACCTTTTACAGTTTTTCCTCGAAAAACTGACCAGTTTGAAAATAGTCTGCATGTGTTCATCATGATTGCCTTCAGTTGATAGTCTGCTAACAGGATCAACACCAACGCGAGCTGTGTGTCGCAAATCCTGAGGTTTTCCAGTATCACTAAAAAAGGAGCGAACAGGTTATAACATATTGAAAATCTTATTAAATGCAAAGATGCAGGTTCACACTAAGGCAAGACTGAATTCACTTAATCAGAAGAAATACTGTCGATGATACAGGTGATGTAACTTATGAGGTTCACAATGGATTATATTATCAGTTAACTACCACCGTTTTGAGCGATATGATATATAATGCATAGGAACTCTCTGAAATTAAAAAAAATTGGACACTGCAGGTAAAGAATGACCACCAAAAAAGATAAAGAGTTAATTGCATTATCTGAATAAAGATCTGCAGCACAGTAAGGAAAGACTCTTCTGTGCGTTGTGATTCTTTCCATTCGATTCTTATTCTTTGGTATCAAATTTATTATATAATAAACAGTGAAATCATATCGAGTGTGTGGCTTTAATTATTGGCATAACTTACGCGGCACTGACATTCTTTTTTCTTGTGTTTCTTCCACCATATTTGATAGTTTCTTGTTTTATCTCATGGAATGGCATTGATTTGTTCTGCCATGGTTTCGACATCACCTGAAAAGCATAGCGAGTGAAGGGGAGAAACTTATTAAAAAGAAATCTTACTTTCGTTACGTTTTATTAATGGAGTTTTTCAGGAGATCTACAATTCAAGCTACTACGTTTCAATGATTTCTTTATTGTAGCCTTGCTGAAATTAATATATGTTAGCTGTATCCTTCTGAATATCTGAACGATTCAAGATGCTTCTTTTTCATCTTACGAACAATTTATCGAACATTAAACTTTGCATCATTTATTATTCAATTTAGGTGGCCTAACACTTCTTTAAAAATTTTGAATAGCATCATTTTGTTACCACATCCCTACGATAGTCTTCAACTGTGTACTCACCCTCAAATTTAGTTCGGAAGTTATCTTCCTGTATCCTTTTTCATACCTTGCTATGATTTTAGAAAAGTATTTTCTAAAAATTGATCCAATTATTAAGAAATGTAAAACTGCAGCATCTTTCAAAGCAAAATTTAAAAAATTGCTATTGGAAGCATAATGTACTGTAACTGTATGTTGTTGTATACGGTTAATGGAGTATGATTGAAATGTGTATATATTCCTTGTTTGTATTTTTATCATAGTGTGTTTCTTTTTTTCCATTTTTTAATCTTTAATTTTTGGTTACCAATGAAGCATTGTGCTTTCTCGGGTCATGTAGCCCCTTATACTATTAAATATGAATGAAATTGTAAAGATTAGGGAGGCCCCGGCCCTAATTTTATTATAAAGGGTGCTATATGTTCAATAAATAAATAAATAAATAAATAAATAAATTTATAGAAGCAACCTCAATAGTGTACACAGCTGTTATCAACCGAAATGTATATAGCCATAATTAACGTACTAGCATCTGAATGGTATAAATTTTACAGCATGTCAATGTGACAAGATATTGAGATGAAATCACTGCTTATGCATGAAATTTGACACAGTGTCAAATACTTTTGCATATGGCTAATTTGATCTTTTGGTAATAAATAATTGTCAACAAAGTATTTCTCCATTTGACTTATATTTTTGGAGTGACAATTTATGTTCACAAATTAATATTGAATTTCATCAAATTTGACTGTATATTTTTTGAGAAATGTAAGAAAAACCAATGTACCAAACAGTTTTTCTACCCACTGTATAATGTATATGGATATTATCGAGGTAGATTAACAACAAGGTAGAGTATTGCGCAGGTTCATATCAAGATGATTACAGTGTTGTTGTGGAAGACGCTTCGGTGATCCGTGATAATTATTTTTACATAGAAACAACGGGTTGATATTATCATGTTATTCATTCATTTTAGAATCGAATGCTTTAACTTCTTTTCATTTGACTAAACTGGCTGAGTTCAGCATTACTCTGATTATCCTCAAGATATATCAACTTAGAAGGTATGCTAAATACCGTGATACGAGTTTTAGACTCTTCTTCACATAAAGTCATAAATAATTACGAACGTACGAACGCACAGATGTAACCCTGCAATATTACTTTATATACTCTATATTTACTGTACAAAGGGTTAAATAGTTATTTGTATATAAGGATTTGTCCATGTTTCTATGTGCAGTGTACGGATGCCATTAAAAAAGTGTTTCACCCGCTGTATAGCAAGGCTTCTAGACCTATTCATTTATAGGTCTATGTCAAATATATAGCATCAACACGCAATCAATCGTTAACACGCAATCAATCGTTAACACGCAATCAATCGTTAACACGCAATCAATCGTTAACACACAACCAATCGTTAACACACAATCAATCGTTAGTACTAAACACAAAATAAACATGAAATTACCTATCTCAGTCGGGGAGGTTCTACGTCACCACAATTCTACAAAAGGAATCTTTGTAATCTTATCTTCGAGATAAGCTGTTATCAGAAGTAGTTCCAATCAATTGTGTAAATAAGAAGTAAATAGAAGAAGTAACTGCCATGCGAACAACTGCCATGGTGGACAACTGCCATGGTGGACAACTGCCATAGCGGACAACTGCCATAGTGGACAACTGCCATAATGGACAACTGTCATAGTGGACAACTGCCATAAAAGACAACTGCCATAGTGGACAACTGCCATGCAGACAACTGCCATAGTTGACAATTTAAGGTAATTAATTTTGGTTGAATACTTTTTCAGTTATGCGAATAACAAGATGATAAATAAATAAATGCCGTCTATAATATAACCTTTCCATATTCTGCGAAGGTAATAATGAAGACAGTAAATTGACGGTAAATTCAGTATTCAAAATGGAAGCACTATACTAAATTTATTTCTTTATTAAATCATTTATTTCACATTTAACCCAAATATTTCTAATACTACGAATTGTATTATCAGGGAAAGAATAAACGAGGTCACTTTAAATTTTAGATGCAAAAACCGTGGAGTTTTCAGTCAAAATTTTGAGATTTGACAACGTTGCATAGGATAAGGTCCGCCTTCTCGTAGTATTGGGAAGTTAAAAGTTTATGACTACTTGAGACCAATTAGTGAATTATCTTTGAATATTGAAATACAGCGCGAGTCAAACTATATCGTATTAATAAAATTTTTACATTTTGATTAAAGATTATTTGAACCATATTATGATTTGAACTATCAGGCCTTCCGCCTTCGACGAAAAAACTATATTAATAAAAACTATTGCGCAAAACTATAATGCTTGTCGTGTAATTCTCCTAATTTTTTCACATGAGAGTAACTACAGGAACAGTTATTCAACAATTTTGTAATAGTGGTTTACCCACAGATTTTATCGTATATCAAATTATAATGAAATAATAACTACATTGCGTAGCACTTCACGAAAAACTGTTTGGCATCATTTGATTTAATATCAATCGATTTTTTTTCATGCACTAAATTATTGACAGAATAACTAGCCATTCCATACTATCAGTTAGTAAGATAAAAACTACCATCATTGAATTATTATTTGCATTAGTTGAATCTAAGAGAGTATGAATAATAATAATTTTTTTTTTAAAGGCAAGAACTAAGGTAGAGACACAATAGCCAGTATGACACAGTAGCTGATAGCTAGTAAGAGAAGATTTTCAATTTTCGACTTTAGAAGTTCAAACTTCATATCTATTATAGAGCATATTTTTGTAATTAGCTATCGGCTGCTGTGTCACATCAGCTGTTGCGTATTTAACTTAGTTCAATTTTTAATGTCTATAGTTAGTTCATTATGCAATGTCTATAATATCCCCGATTAATGATGTAAGGGCTGGTTTGGTTAAATCGGCTTTTGTTCAATTATTTTAATAATTGCTATAACGAAAAAAAAATAGTAGAATATATACTATGGGTATAGGTAAAGCCCCACCTAGGATACCGATGCATTGCCAATGAGATTTCAAAAAACTTCTAAAATTAGCTTACATATTCATTGCTTAATAACACATTCATTTGCATGAACTGTGTAATAGTTAAACTTGTAAGCTATATCTAAAACCTTGTATTGAACAGTATATCCATATAGCACCATCTTCCATAACGGGAAGTAGTGTTGGCAATATTAATATTTTAACGTGGTAGAAAGGAGAAGAGGCTATTGATAAATACTTTAATTTGATTGCTGGAGTTTAAAACCTAGAGAACGTATCTACAGTTCGATCTCAGTCTTCTACCTCTCTTTTAAAGATAGCTTTTATGGAGTCTTCAATTTTGCATAATAAAAGAAATTAAATGAAACTATTTTGAAAAGTTATAGATAATTTTTTCTGAAAACTTAACACGTATAAATTGCCACTCCCTTCATTTTGTCTCATTTTTACCGTTTTTTTTTGTCATTTAATAATTTTAATTGATAAACATTTTTTTCCGTTAAGGCTAGGTGTATTCCCGAACTGTGGTAATCGTCTTACAAATATCTGTTATAGCTACATATCAAGGAGAATGATAACAATAAGAGATACCAGATTATTTATTTGAAAACCACTTAGAAGCTATACAATTTTTACTACGCTATATTAAATAAAAACAGATTTTAATTTACAAAAGGATTGAAATATATGTAATTATTTCCATTGTAGAAAACTCGTTTAGTACTAAATTAAATAATGAAAATACAATTTTTACTATTTTAATGAAAATAAAAATATAATAAAGAAATATTGATTGGAGGGGTAACTGGCCTATTTCGTAGAGCGGTCAGAGGCCGCTACATAAACCCTCCCGCAAGAGAGAAGGTTATCCTTGGAACGATTCTCTCAATTAGACGTAGAGATGAACCATGAACCGTCTCGGCTGTAGATGTCTTAGAGATCAGGTTTGAGGGTTGCATGGCGTTGAATATTTGCGTGGAGTTGTATACTCGCGTGGAGTTGTATTCTCGCGTGAAGTGGAGTGTTCATGTGGAGTAGTTGTGAAGGTGCTTACGTTGAGTTGTTGTGCTGATTGCTCGTGTTGAGCGTCGTTGTGACATGGCAATGTTGCCGGTCGAGGTGAAGGCCCAGGTTCCTCTGTGCCGTGATGTCGAAGTGGACTCCGGTTGAGTGCTGTGTCGAGGAACCTGCTGATGTCCGAGAAGCAGAAAGTGTTCACTACTTCAGAGGGTCACCAGTTGTAAGGCCTTGGTGAGGTGAAGACGCAAGTTCCTCTGTGCCGTGATGTCCTCTCCGGATGAGTGCTGAAACGAGGAACCTGCTGATGACTGAGAAGCAGAAAGTGTTCACTACTTCAGGGGGTCACCAGTTGTAAGGCCTTAGTAAGGTGAAGACTCAAGTTCCTCTGTGCCGTGATGTCAAAGAGGACACCGGGTCAGTGCTGAAACGAGGAACCTGCTGATGACCCAGAAGCAGAATGTGTTTACTACTTCCGAGGGTCAGCAGTTTTAAGGCCTTGGTCGGCAAGCTGCAGCGTGACCTATGCGATTGCTGTCTCGTGAGCGAAGCAGGCTTGGAGAGACTGCTGCAGAGAGGGGCGTAGAGACAGCAGCGGAGGTCGTCGAGGAGCAGCCTTGAGCGAATCTGGCTGGTTTGATAGTGGAGTAGCAGTGGACACTTACTCCAAAGGGTCACAAGTTGTAAGACGTTACCATCGCCGTTATTAGTCCGTTAGGGGTAACCTTGTGTGCCAAACTTGAACGCCGTAGTTAGTCCGTTAAGGCTAGGTGTATTCCCACTAGTCAGTTATTTGATTATTTTTAATTGCTTTTGACATGCTTGTAAACTGTATTCTATCAAAATCGTTATTTTTAAATTGCGAAATGGGAGAAATTAAATTGCTTCAAGTCGTATTATTTATAAGCCATTTTGTCCATAGAGAGTGAATTTCTATCACCCTATTAATATTAGCACTGTTTTTCAATTTAAATTTTTTTTGAATTTGAGAAGAAATGCATCGTCCTGTACTCTGTAGTTTGCCAAAACAACTTCTTCTCCAACAGTATGTCGAAAATTCATGCTTCACTCCATGACAAGTGAAAGGGTGGCTAAATCTTACCACTTGAAAAAGTTCACAAGAGTTCGTGGTCTATTCAATGAAACTGGTTCTATTCACAAGAAAAGCAAATGAAAACAAAACCAAAAAAATATAAACTGCGATTCTGGAGGTGAAGAGTTTCTTTGAAGAAACCCCTAGTTTTTCTATCAGAAAGGCTTTGCAGAAGATTTCATTCAAACCAAAACCACGTGGTGGAGGATCGTCATACATTCATTTACTTTCCGTTTCTATCATTGAACTTCAATTCGACCATCAGCGAAAATAACATATAGCGGTTTTGTGAGTGGATTATGCAGCAACCATCCAACATTGCCAATTGAATCGTTTGGACAGATGATTTAATAATTTAAATCGGAGTTAATTTGCCTCCATCAAAAACACATCGAAAAAATACGAATGAAAATCCTCGAAATATCTGGAAAACAAATGATATGTATGATGCTAAGGTAATGATCTTCGTTGCAATTATTAATGGAATGGTTCCAATTGTTCAAGCATTCCTTAACGAATATGGCAACTTGTTACCAGTTAATAGTTTTCAAAGCTCTGATTGCTCCAGCACATTATTTGGCCCAGCCTGCAACTTCTTCACTTTGGTGCAAGACCACATTGAACAAATACAGCTCTAGAATTTAAGGAAGAGTTTCGAGGTCGAGGGATTAGCAGAAGTACGAAATTAAAATTCCTGGTCAGCACACAGTCCACATCTCAACTCTTTGGAATTTCGCATATGGGTTGCTGCACAAACTCGAGTTTACAAATAGAAAAAAAACAAATCCCAATGAGTCTCGTATACAATGTGCTCAAATCTCCGCTCAAAAATATAATAAGACTCTCAAGAAAGTATGCTAGAATGTTCTGAAGCGTGCATTGTTCTGTCTTCACATCGGAGGGGGTCATTTTCAACAACTTTTGTAGGACCTCAGGAGATGTGCCTCATATGATATAAGACAATAAATGTTTAATAATAATTAAAATCATTTCTTTTCCTTCAAAGTGATACATCTATAATGGTAATTGACTTATTTTTAAGTGCTTCTAATTCGCAATTAAAAAATTACGTTATCTGATGAAACACAGTGTAGCAGTATGGTTTTGATTATTTTTGCTGCAGCCAATGATTGAATATTGTGATTAAGTTAATAACTATCAGTCTATTAGACTTGATATACAGCTTATGGACTAAACAATACATCCACTGACACTCTGTGTTCCATCAGAAACGACATTTTCAAATTGCGAATTAGAAGCACTTCTAATGCATCAATTGTCATCATAGATACACCACGTTGATGGAAAAGAAAGTAACATTATAATTAAACATTTATTGTCCTACATATATATGGTTCTATCAAATGAACCACATCTCCTTTGGCCCTACAGAAATTGTTGAAAATGACCTCCTCCAGCCTGAAGACAGAACGATGCAACCTTCAAAACATTCTTTCAAATTTCTTAGGCGTCTCCGGGTTATACCTTTCAGCGAAACTTAAAACACTTTGTATAAGAGACACAATGGAATATCCTTTTTCATATATAAACTCGAGTTTGTGCAGCAGCCAAGATTAGAAAGTCCAAAGGGTTGAGATATTGATTGTGTGCTGGTCAGGAATTTTTCATTCTTCTGCTAATGAATCGACATCTAATCTTTTCAATGAGAAATTATAGAACTGCATTTGTTCAATGTGGTGGAGCGCCGTCTTGCATCCACCAAAGTGAAGAACGAGATGCAGAATGGTGCAGTATGGCCCAAATAAGGGGTGCTAGTTTGGTATGCGATCTGTGAGGTTAATGTGATCTGATAATGCATTAGTATTTTTATTTTAATAATTATGATAATTTATTTTCTTAAGTAACTGTGATACAAAACAAACAATATAGGCGAGATGATATTTCACAATGCATTAAAAGTAAAAAAAATACATAGATTAATTGCTTATTTTTACTTTATATTCATATAAGTTTGGTAGGATGTAGTTTATATAACGATATTTTCTTGAAGTATTTCCATGATAAGGCTTTGCGTATGTTAATGGTATATAATTATTTAAGGAAATAAAATACTATATATATTTGGTATCTCGTATACCTGTCTGTATCTTTCATATTTGCTAATAAATTCTAAATAGATCGCATGCCAAACCAGTAAATGACGATCAGATCGCATAGCAAACTAGCACCAAATAATGTCCTGTAGCAATCTGAGATATGAAACACCATTAACCGATGACAAGTTGCCATCATCATTAAGGAATGCATGAAAGACTATATCCATTCAATTAATAATGGCAACAAAGATATTACCTTAGCATCATACCTATCATTTATTCCGTTGATATTTCAGGGATTTTCATTAGTGTACCTGACGATCCTGCTGAGAAACTGCGGGTTCTGGGGGGTTCTTCATAGAAACTCCTCACCTCCTGAATCACTGTTTCTGTTCTTTTTGGTTTTGTTATCATTTGCTTTTCTGGTGAATAGAACCAGTTTCATTGAATAGACCACGAACTCTTGTGAACTTTTCCAGGTGGTAAGATTTAGCCGACCTTGAATTTGTCATGGAGTGAAGCATGAATTTTCGACAAAATGTTGGAGAAGAAGGTGTTTTGGTAAACTACAGAGTACAGGACGATGCATTTTTTCTCAAATTCAAAAACATTTTTTAAGGTTTAAGAAAAATGCTAATAGGATAGGATAAAATCCATTCTTTACACTTTTTGAACATAATTACATCCTCCATTTCGCAATTTAAAAAATGACGCTTCTGACGAAACACAGTGTAAGCATGTTTAAAGCATTTAAAATAATCGAATAACTGACCAGTCTGAGGAATTATCCGTAGATTTTTTCAGAAACGTTATTTTTTTGAAAAGTGCCCCCCCCCCCCATGACCGAATCCAAGATACGCCCCTGCCAACTGATATAATAATTAACCAATGGCCTGAAAATATATTCCTCAATTTAAGGAGGAATTTAAATAACGAACAAAACCAAAATAATAATAGTAATACAGCCTACAGGTAGGGTAGATCAGTCAGGAATGATTGAGGGATTTCAAAAAATGAGTAGAACAACCTTCAATGAAGAAGAAGTGAAAAAGCATTTGAGGAGGATTAAGGGAGGTAAGATAATATTAGACTGAGATATTTAATTGGTTAAGTGAGAGTCAACTGTGTGTTGGAGTACTAACAGGATGTTTTAATAAAATAGTAACTGAGAGTATGGTGCCAGAACAATGGAAAAAATAAAAAACTGTACTGATTCCAAAGAAGGGTAAACCTACTATTTCAGACTTCCGTCCCATCACTCTAAATGATGTTTCTTATAAAGTTTTCATGAGTCAAGGAAAAGATATTTACACTTATGAAGGAACAGAAATGTATCTTGGACTTACAAGCAGGTTTTACAGAAGGGAAGCAGATTGAAGATAACTTGTTGGTATTGAGATACTGCATTGGTGAGTCATATCGAATGAAGAGATCATTATTTGTAACTGCGGTTGATTTCGCAAAGGCTTTTGACTCGTTTGACAGGAAGAATATTGTGAAAGTTTTGATTAAATAGAAGTGTGACCCTATGATAATCTAGTTAATTACACAAATTTATTCTAACGATAGTAGTGAAATATGGTTTCAAGATAGAAATGTTGGTGAAGTGGGGATAGCTAGTGGCCTACGACAGGGGTGCACGGTGCCCTCCCCATGGATTTTTGTGATGCTTAAGAATAGAGCCCGGATTTATAGTTCTAACGAAAGTAGTCGAAATAGCGTCCAAAAAGAGTTCTTACAGCTCCAAAAAAGAGTTTTAAAGTCGGTAAAAATAGTCCTTATAACAGCTGACTGTGTCCTAAAATTGATGCATTTCCTTCCTTTGATCCACATTATAGAAACTATAAAAAAAATCGGAGTAACTATGCCATTCTTGTTTATTTGTTAATAATTGATTTTTAATTATTATTCACAGAACTTATGCAACAACTAATGGCAAATGTGTACGTATAATATCGTTTAAATAAAAATATGAGTTTAGGAAATAGTAAATAAAACCCATGTTTCTTAATTTATGCGTAGCTTTTATTTTACAAGAAACTAACAGGATGAAAGAAAACTAAACAAAATTTACCAAAAAACTATGTTGTCTAAGTCACAGCCAACTAAGAAAATATAACCACGAGACTCAAATAGAACAGCACAAACCAAATGCAAAAACAGTAACAATAATTATTAATATAATAAATATGCTACTTTTTAATGAATCAATCAAACTTCAAGTTACTTCATTATGAGAAATTACCAACATTTTATTGGCATTTACAGTTGTCATGCCTAGTCTCTTGTCACTTAAAATTATTTTCACTTTTGAAAAGCTTCTTTCAACTTCAAAACAGTTGCATGTTTTGTTTTTACTACATAAGCACTTAACTAACTAACACGTTCAGAAATGTGTGCGCAAAAAGTAACTTCTTTATACAAAGAGCGAAATTAACCGATCTCAATATATAAATACCATATATATTTATTTTATTGGGCATATCTTCATTCTTAATATAAATAGTGATTTATTCATTTTTCAATTCAGTTTAATTTACCAATAATTATGCTCGTACGTTTTCTATGGAATATTACTATAAAAAATTTGAATGAAATGGCATACAATTTAAATAGTCTCATGCATGTTTAATTTATCAATAATATAATAATCTGTTACAAATATATTTTATACGTAAAGGATGGTTTATCACAGTTTTTATAGTCTTTTATACCATAATTACTAGTTTTATCCTTTAATTTCTAGTCAAAATAGCTTTTATAGTCATAATAGCTTTTATAGTCATAATAGCTTTTATAGTCATAATAGCTTTTATAGTCATAATAGCTTTTATAGTCATAATAGCTTTTATAGTCATAATAGCTTTTATAGTCATAATAGCTTTTATAGTCATAATAGCTTTTATACTCAAAATAGCGTTTATGCTATAAACGCTATAAAACTTTATTTTTATGGTCAAAATAGCGTTTATAGCATAAGAACTGGAAATCCGGGCTCTAGTAAAATTAATCGCCGGTAAATTTATCGCCGGTAAATTCATCTCCGTAAATTCATCGCGTGGTAAATTCATCGCATAGTAAATTCATCGCATGGTAAATTCATCGCATGGTACATTATAAAATTATATCGATAAACTTAAATAAACTCTTTGCAAATAATTACGCCGACCTTACTTTATTTTTCGCTGGATTAGGGTAACTTGTTTGTACGAATCTGTGCTGTTAGATTATTTTAAATGATTGGATTTTTAGTAATAGAATGTTATATAACTTACAAATGTATATCATACAATTAGTATAAAATATTTAATATGAGGGTACTTGCATTAATTTATTATTTTATTATATTGTTATGCATATTGTTCTTTAATTTAAATTTATGTTAATTCTCAAATTACATATTTCGGTAGCTACTCATAGTTTGAAGGACAACATAACTGTAAATGCTACACCTCTTTGAAAATATGATCAGCAAAGCATAATTGCCTCAGTGAATGGGAACCAGGTTTTCCAATTATTTAAGAGGTATTGCTTTCAATTTATCTTATTAAAATTAATTTAGATATATTTTTTTGTGCAGTTGTAACGATAGAATATCATTTTTAATATTAACGGTTTGCTTTAGCAAAGTACATATCCGTATATTATTTCGTGGAGCGACAATTGGGCCCCACGACAATTGGACCCCGAACGGTTGGGCCCCAAGACAATCGGGTCCAAAGACCAATATATTATTTGCCTATTTTTTAAAGACCACTGTATTAACTTAATTAAAGAACATTGCTACAGTAATAAATAGGGATGTGACAATATGTATTTTGCATAAAAATATAGTCTTGAGCATAATTAAAATAAAGAATATTCCTAATATGAAAAATATATTCTTGTTATGAAAAATATATATATTTTAATAGAACATATTCATTTTAAACTACAATAATTTTTTGTTAGGAGATAATTCACGTTAGTAACAAATTTCCTAGTTACGGTACCACTTTAGTGAACTCTTGCGTAGTGAATGAATTAGGATGTAGCCAATAGAAAATAAGAATGTAGCTATTATAGATGAAGAAACAATAGAAAATAAAAATGTGGGTATTTAAAGATAGAAGTGGCCCACCAAGACATGCTGAAATTATTGGAACGGTACACGGAAAACTGTCATGCGGAAAACTGCCAGGCGGAAAACTGCCGAAGCAGAAAACTAAAAGGCTACTAGGTATTGATTTTCGGATATATTCATTTTTCAGCATTTTATCAAACCTGCGCCTGTTTGAAACAGGAATCAGGACTATCATCGTAACAGGAATCAGGACTATCATCGTAACAGGAATCAGGACTATCATCGTAACAGGAATCAGGACTATCATCATAACAGGAATCAGGACTATCATCGTAACAGGAATCAGGACTATCATCATAACAGGAATCAGGACTATAATCATAACAGGAATCAGAACTATCATCATAACAGGAATCAGGACTATCATCATAACAGGAATCAGAACTATCATCATAACAGGAATCAGGACTATCGTCATCGTACGACAATAGGACCAGGAATGAGTTGCATCGGCAGACCCGGAAGAAGGAAAAGGAGACAGCCAGCAGAGCGAAGATTTGCACAGGAAAAGATTGAGATGGAACAAGCAGAAAAGTGGGAAATGGAGGTTGAGATGGAATCCTTGAGTAAAAGAAACGAAAAGCCGAGAAAAGAGGTGAGGAAAATGGAGATAGAAATGAGGAATACAGGAAAAGGAAGAGGAAATGATGAGGAGTTTGGGTGAGTAGAGGTAGGAGATTCTGAGGCTGAATGAGAAGTGGATGTAAAGTAAAGAAAGGAGGTAAGAAGAAAGAGAAGAATGGTAAGATCGATTGGAAGAAACAAATGAAATTGGGACAGAACAAAAGAGAGAAGGCATGTAAACTTAGAGTAGAACACAAGTCACAGGAGTACGAAGATGGAAGATGAAGGACTCTATGGGACTAAACAAGAGAAGGATGGAAGAAGAAAATTCAGAAGAGGCCTCCATAAATTTCAGGCAATTTGGTTGAACACTTTTTGAGTTAGCCGAATTAAAAGATTACAAATAGATAAATGCCGACAAAAACATAGACTTCTGCAATTAGATAGTGAGGTTTTGGGACTGTTAGATATAAATATATTGAGTAAAATATTGAGATAACGCTCCATGCAATTATCTTTGCAAAATATTGAAATATGTGGTGAAGAAATGAAATTTTACCGATCTATTGTGAAAGTAACTTCGTCTTTTCTATAGAAAAAAAATGATTGAAAGTACATGTATCACAAAAAAATAACATTAAAAATGAGTACAAGTTTCAATCAACTGAAATCCACATATTCGCCCACAGAGCGATTGAGAAATGATGTGATTCATTATTATCTTTTTTATGTTATATCATCAAACATGAGGATAATGATAGTTCAGTTCATACATAATAGTTACCAGGATTTTTATTTCCATTCTCCGCTACTGGCTGTTATCTAGGATAGGTTAGAGAGGTGTTCATTTAAATGGGCTTTATTCAATGAGATTTAATGGAAACATAGATAATGTATTATGGTTTGTAAATTTCTTCCAGTAAAATATATAGATTGTAATAAGAAATCGTTACTGTCATTTTCATTCATGTATCCCTTTAACATCAAGTTGAAATCAGTATAGGTATTGTTACCATGGTAACGGCGTCTGTTGGGAGGAGATAGACTAGAGTTCTGAGGTTCATATTACTGTATCTAAGTGCTGGGGAGACTGAGAAGTATAATGGAGAACAAATTAGTAAATCTGTGAGTGATGATACAAAAAGAAACTCAATGATATACCTATTTTATCATATGATAACAAGGTTTCTTTTTTCAGAGAAGGAGCAAATCCACCCCTCCTGCCGGGATATATACCAACAAACTTGGCACCACTCGTGAGTAAATATATTGTGGAGGAACGGTTCTTTTATTTGGAAATGATAATTTTATTGAGATCTAAAAATATACAGATGCATCAAATTTACAAAAATAACAAATAAGTCAACTAATTATCAATGTGTACATCAAAACAATCAAGGCCTGTTAGACCATACTTTGTCTATGGGTTTGGTCTTCTACATGTGCTAATAATATTAATGTGTTATTTGTGTTCAGAGAGATTTCCATCCAAAGAGACAAATGTTCATCGTGAAGGGAGGTATTCCCATCCTGACAGATGAGCCTAAGCCCATAGGGAGGTCTAACCCGGGTGAATTGGGGATATCCCACCCCCTGAACCCCCCTCTGCACCTTGGGGATTTGCAAACTCTGCAGAGGTTAGTAGAGAGTATAGACACAAAGATTTATTTATCATCCCAGGAGCTATGGTGGTTTACTAAGTTCTAACTCTTTTTCATGTATTTTCATTTGATTACCTTTGATTAAAATTCTCAACCGTTTTTTTAGTATGTATGCTCTTTATTAAACACATTAAACTGTTTTCACTTTATTGTAATTATTTTGAAGCAGTTTCAATTGCAATTACTTTCTTCTATACTATTTCAGTGAGAATATCTATTGTATTAATTGAAAGAATATTTATATTTACTATGAATTAATTAAATATTTCATGTCGGTATAGACCACATTGGCATGTTCCTTGATAAAAACAGCTAAACAATCTTAACCACAATAATTTGGTTTAAGTGCGCATGTACAGAAATAAACATCATGATTATTTATAGAATACACAATTACTTTCCATTCCCTAAATTTCTAACGGGCAGTGAATAGATACCAAAATTTATTAACCATTATAATCTCAGACCAAAAGTTGAGAGTGACGCATTCTATTTCCTACGTAGATGCAATAATATGAACAATTAAAAAAAATTGATATCTAAAGGAATAGTTACATTTTGAATATTATTTTTCAGAGACGCTTTCCAGCTGCAAATGGATTGCAGTCGCAGACCTCATCAGTCAATGATAACAAATTTATTTGTTCCGAAGTGGGTGGAGGCTGAAAAAAAGGTAACATGAAATAAAAAAATACTATTAAGAATTTTTTTTACAGTTGCTTGTAAAATATAATATTTTACCATTACAACTTCAAAATTATAGATTCTTCGCTTCACGGGTTACTTCAAAGAATACCTGACGAAGAGTAAGGATATGGAGGGGGACATGTTAGCTCTGTCCCCCACAGGAGGTTCGTTAGTGTCACTGGGTGCGTGGGACGAGTACTGCATCAGAACAGTAGTGCTGAGGTACTTCATGATAGACAATAGCATGGAACTACTCGAACCTAGAGTGGCTGTGAGTCTCTTATATAGGGCTGCATGAAGTTCAATCTATTAACTATGAAGATGTATCATGAACGAAATGTTCAAAATAATTATTTTCAGAACTCAGGACTCCAACAAGGACGTTTGATTGGTAGGCAGCATATCGCTAAGCCTGACAGGCCTGAAGTCAATTACCATTTCACAGATTTGAATTTAGGGAAGACTGTAGACCTTTACGGCAGGAGAGTGACATTAACCGACTGTGACGAGAGAACTAAAGTAAGTCAGTCGAAATAGACAGTTGGTAACATTTGTTTTCAATGGTGAAAATTTTACGGTTATAACAGCAATCATTATTCTATGTCTATTTTAACAATAGTTCATTTTATATATTTGCTTTCCGCACATATAATGAATGATATAGTGCTATAAATTTCAGGACTTGCTACAAAGCGAAGGAATAGAGGTTGGAGAGCCAGTACCTATTCCCGCTGATCCATATTTGGTAAAACGGGCATCGCTGGCCAACACTCCGACGCGACAGTCTGATTTGAAAGATGTTTTGGGTATCAGAGAAGCAGGTGGAAGAAAGAGAGGACAGTCAGACAGATATCTCAGGTGAGATGAGAATATTTTCTTTAATTGGTGAAAAAAAAAGTATTTGTCTAAAAGAAACTAGTCGATATTTAGTCAATAAACGACAGAGGCAAGTAACGTGCACCTCTCTCTATTCTGTTATCTTTCAGTTATTCATTAGAATTAGTTCAGTGAGCTATAAATTATTTTCCCTTTCACTAATATTTCTTTATGAATATAAATCTGAGGTACAAAAAATTCTTTATTTGCTTTATTTGATTATCTAAGTTTGTCAACGATCGGAGCATCATCATTAGTCATAGTTATAGAAATTAATTCAGTAAAATTACTTTTAATTGGAATTTCAGCTTAAAAAAACGTATGATTTAAAATGGATCGTAAGTTTATTAGTTAGATTATGATTTCTGTTTGATGCTTATGTACAGATTTACTGGCCTACTGCAAGATAGCTCAGCTGAAGGCTCAGGAAGAGACAATGTCATAAGAGCTGCCATTCTGTACGATCTAAATAAAGAAATGGTAGAGATTCGGAAACTTGATTCGTCATCTGAAGGTCCCAGTGTGTTACTAAAGTGGTGCAAGGTTCCTCTAGATGAAAATATAGACAAGTCTTCTATAGGTGAGAACCATTCATTACCTTATCTAACATGTCTTCAGCTGGTCCCCTCATCATCATTGTCCATATTCGGAAGGAAGCTGCTAGTTACTGGGTGTGATGACTTCACCAGGAACTACCTGAATGACTTGCAGTCTGTCACTATTCCGGTAAGCTCAAATATAAGTGTGAAAAAATTGAATCTTGAAACAATGAAAATTGACTGATATCCAATCCCCATTACAGAAGGACTCAAATTTAGTACCTGAAATAACTGATGAGGGGAAAGTTGAAAATGTTCCAGAGGTTCAAATTGAAGAAGAGATTCAAGCTGAAGGTGTGTCACATTTGGCAGTACCTATCGATCAGTCAAAATGGATGAGGAATGAGAGGACTGTTAGTTCAGCAGGAAGACCTAGAACAGATATTGTGATGAGGAGTAGTCCCAAACCTGGTCTGCTTCCTCCTGACCAGAATACGGTGAGATGATTGAGAAATTAAACCTGAAAAATATTTGCCATTATCTATTTTCTGTTCTTTATTATTCGATTCGATCAAAATAGCAAAAATATCTTTCATTTAGCAAGAGAAAAATTGAACATGTTAAGTTTTTCAAATAAAATGTGAGTTATAAAATCGATGTCTATGAACTATAATGAAAGTTATAATTTGAATAAAACGCATAAAGAATAAAGTAAAAACTGCAGAAAACAACCGAATATATTAAACAAATTATTTTTTTATTGTATATTCAGTAAAATAATCTATAATCTACAGTCTAGGACTCTAGATAATGAACTATGTCCTTTTTCACCGTTTCGATGAACTATCGAAAACGTTATAGTCTACTTTTCAAGAAGTGGTTGAATTCCGTTCACTGGTTTTCTCTTACAGATTCTAAGATTTTTAGCAGTACTCAACTCGAGGAATAATGTTGACGAGAGTAGAGAATTCATCATAAGTTATTTTCTGGCAGACGACACTATGCAACTAGTGGAAAAGGTACTTGGATTATTCATGACTCTTTAGATCAAGGCTTATAGACTATTAATATATGCCTTGCTTTAGATGCTGTTTGATAGCAAGCAGCACCTAGTTAATATCTGATATTATGATGTTGCAGAAGAGTGTTGGAGGGTTTGGTGGGAGATCTGTGTCACGAGGGAAAATTCCAAACCCTAATAGAGAGGGTGACAGCTACTGGTTATCGGATCTACAGATAGGTAGGTACTTATTATTTTCAATGACATACTGTAGTTTAAGAATGTACTATTCTAAAAAAATATTGCCAAACAAGTGAATCAAAGTAACTATTAGCTAAATCAATGAACAGCTTTTAATTTAAGCAGACCACATAAACACTTCTATTCTACATATCCATCCTATGAAAGATCAACTTCTTATCATAGAAATGTTTTCTAATAGTCCGGTCAAACTAGAAAAAATAGAAAAATAAATATTAGTAAGCTAATTTTTACATATGTTACTTTATAGGTGTTGTTATATTACAGAAAAAAAGTTTACCACACTATGACATTTGATTTCGAAGTTATTGAAGCAATTCATTTTGAAGATTTAAAAACAGTGTTTCAATATCAGTGGAGTATTTTTGAAGCACCTTTCTGATTAAAAATTGTCATTCCTTTGCTAATTGCGGCTAATGAAACACATTTTATTTATATTTTACTTATAAGTCTACACAGTACTATCATTTAAATCGTACTCCATACAATTATGGCATGATAATCCTCTGCATTGACCACAAATATTGGAGCATCGCAAGGAAATATCTGAATCAGGTACAACTTTTGGTACTAATATCGCCTTTACAGTTGCATCTGATCATTTTCAAGAGGGAATATGGAGCAGGAGGTTTGGAAGTGTAAATTGGCATCAGCCTGTCATTTTCAATTCTCAACCTAAATTCAAGAAGATTCAAATCATTCCCTATCCTTGCTTGAACCTGATGGAAAACTCTCAGCGAATGGAATATGGGGCAGAGCATTTCAGGCTGGAGAGGTTTATTCCCAGTACACACTTTATTAATGTACCCCCATAATCGATGGTGATCGAGATTCGATGAATTTGTTTCTCCATGTAATAGTAAAAGCAATCTCTCACCAGTATGCATGGGATATATCATCTTTTTGAGGTATACTGTTGAGGAAAGTCATCATATCTTTCTGAAAATTAGGATCAGTTTTTCACTTTTTCAGTTCTGCTCCCTTCCCAATGGAATGTACCCTAGAGGTTGTATCGCATCCTCGAAGTGCATTTATTGGCAATATCATTTTGGCAATGTTTAGTCCAAGTACTCCGATTACATGCTTGATGTTCCATATCTTACATGAATCACTTTTGTCCGATATTATCTCATGTAAACCAGGTGAAGTGACATTCATGTGATGGATCAGTAACACTAACAGATCAGTATCTTCTCAATAACCACAGTGTCGTAAGTTTCAGATGTTCTTAGAGTTGTTAATACAATCAGCAAATCCGAGTCATCCATTGCCTGAAGTGTCTTCAAGTTATTGCTATTGAAGTCTTCTAGAAGCAATTTAATGAATTGTTCTTTATTGCTCTCATTCTTCAAAAAATCTTCTTTCTTAATAACAATAAGCACCGCCTTTTTTCTGACTTCTATATTTGAACAAATGGCCTTTCCCTTTCAATGCCGGAAATGTGTCACATCTTTGGTTGAGAGCTTACTTGTATAACATCGAAAACGACAGTTACATTTGTGAAAGTTGTAAGCACATAGTTTGTAAATTGCGTACTATTTCTAAATTCAAAGGAGAGAAGAGACCCTTCTACCACGAGATTCGATGTATCAATGAGCCTCCATCTAAAACATAGGCACAATTTGAAGGTATTTCAGGTTCTACATCATTAGCCACCTGTTTTCAAATAAAAATACTAAGTTGAGATTGATTCATCTTTATCCACCAACGAAGAATTGGATCAGCAGACAGTTCGTGAGAAAAAATCTGCTTCATTGGAACATCACAGCCAATCCCCTGAACTAAGTTAATAATCTTTTGAAAGAGAAGCTTTAGGTCAACTTTGATTATGAAATTGTCCAGTTTTAGAGTAGAGCAAGACCTCATCACAGTAGCAATGTCACTATTGGAAAACAGG
>CANNZV010002091.1:0-114103 GCA_947561585.1 Caprella mutica
GAACTGGTCCTGAGAGTGAGTCCTGACTCCTGAGTGGAGACTGGAGAGTTTATGAGGCATACTATAGTAATTACTATTTTACTTGTACTTGACAGAATATGGGAGATATTTGGGATATTGTCTATGAACAATTTTGAATTAATTCCTATGCTTACATTGATTTTGCTATGAACACTTCTGAATTGACGGTTAACCCCTATAGTATTTACATTAATTTTATTGTGAACAAAAATTACAAAATAAGAGAAGAGATCTCTACAAACACTGTACCAGTTTCTGCAGACTGGCAATTTTTACATCATTACATGTAGCGTCGACCAGGATCGCTTCCCGCAATTTGCGCAAACTTTGCTTTAACTCTGAAAATAAGTTAGGTATCTTAACAAAAATTGGCATGAGTATTTACCTCTGTATGATGCATAATCGTAGTAATTCTTAAGTTTCTATCTCTAGTACTTTCTCTTTTATGGGATGAAATATATGCGGGGGAGAATTCTGACTTTAAGGGGTCGTTTCCCGCAGTGCCTGGGATCGGTTCCCGCACTGCGGGAACCAACCCTTTTTCAACTGCCCCGCAGTGCGGGAACCGACTCTTGTTCATTATCTACCACGTTGTGGGAATCAGCCATGAAGAGTAGCTAGTCCTCACTACCCTACGATAATGACTGCTTTTGATAACGTTGCCAGGTTAAATGAAACAAGTTATGAAAATGCTTTATTTAAGATACAGAATTTCCTAAATAAACTAGAAATGAAACTATAATTAGTATAGTTTTAATCAAATAATATATTCTTAGAATATGGCTATAAAATAATAATAGGAGGACCTGGCCTTTCGTGGATTTCCGTTTATGAACATTAATTTAAACAAATTGTTCAATTTGGTTTACCAATGCCTATATACAATAGTTCCTTCCCAAATGAAACTACACAAATTAAACAATATTTTTCTTCTACATTCTTCAAATACTCCTCTGTTGCCTGGGGTTGAAATTTTATACAGGTGCCTTATCTATATCCACGTCTGATTCTTCAGCACTAGTGCTGGAGCAAATTGGCTGCAACTGTTCATCTACTTTTTCCGTTTTCCTATTTTAATAATTCATTTTCTTTTCTTGCTCTATTTCATCACAAAATTCTTAATTCATCCATTGTCAGAACTTGAGCTTCAAGATTTATCCTACGTCGAACTTTTCGATGTTGCACTCTTTGTGTGAAGTGGTCTTACAAAATCTGCTCGAAACTCCTATTGATAGATATTTCTCTCTTATAGAATGAGGTATTCAATTCAGTGAAAGTGTTCTCTTTGTGATAATTGATGTCCAAGTAAAATAGTATGTCTCATAAACTCGCCATTTGTCTCTCCAGTTCTCTCCAAAATTCAACAAATTCTCTCCAAAATTATCAAATTTTCATAAATTCTCTCCAAAAAAACATTGTAGCATAGGAGAAAAATAGATAAAACTCGCCATTTGCATTTGAAGGGCTCAAAATAACTGTCACAAACTCGCCATTAAAATGGCGAGTTTGGACATGCTTTATTACTTGGATTGATGTGGGCTTTACCAGATATGTTTGGTTCTTCTATATCGCCTGGCTACTTTTGGGGACTTGCTTGAGGTGTGAGTTTCCTTTTCTCCTCGGGAGGTTAGTGGTGGCTCTCTTTCACTGCTTTTCCGATCGTGCATGTTGTGTCCCAGGATAAGGATTGGGAGTGTGCCAATAGCCATAAGGTTGACACCTGTAAATAAAGTTTGATTGTATAGAGCAATTCTGCATGATGCGATATTAGCAATTTAATAGTGATTTTAAAACTGAACTACATAATTTGTAACTATTACGTCAGGTCTCACCTTTAAAAATGATAAGTGGGTGTAACTTATCTCCGGCCACTGCTATCACTGTTATTGCTCCTAGTTCTCTTCATCCAGTCATGGAAAGCCCATTCGTGAATTCCAATTTATTTTGCAGCTTTCCTTGATAGAGTCCACCTCCCACTTTACCAATCGCATCTCTTACTTTGCTTTCATCTAATTTATTTCTCTTTTTTTTGTTGAATTTTTTTTTTCGTCATGATCAAACAAGTTATATAATGTATTTAATAGTTATGATAACCTGGAAGAAATATAATATATTACTCACGCTCTAAACATATAATATATACTTAATATGGATATTTTGATGTGCGGAACCAACCCTGAAAAAGTGCGGGAAGCGACCCTAGCCCATATTTATCGATCGGGTCGATTCTCGCACTTACGTTTTCCTTTATAGTTTTAGAAATGGCTTGAGTTGACAAAATTCCTTTTAAAGCATGTTAACCAAGTACATACCCTATATGCATACCAATTTTTAGATAGGTATCATCTTTCGTTTACTTGTAATGTCAAAGTTTGCGCGATAGTTGAAAACATCAGTGGAAAATTTTTCAGGTACCAAAAATGTATGTTTTATTTGATCGCGAATAGAATTTTACTTATCGAGAGTATATCAAATGTAAATATATCAAAAGATTGCTGAGAAACAGCTCTTTTAGACTGTGTTTACAGATTTGAAAAATAATGTTTCTTTCGGAAGTTATATAGAGTGCGGGAACCGACACTGGATCATTCACTGCGGGAACCGATCCGGGTCGACGCTAATTACTATTGAAGACCTTTTGATTTTGAAGAATTCTGGTTATTTTGTACTTGAAGTTGATCAGTTGAAGACAGATTTGAAAATTTTTGGACACAAATATTATAATAACAAATTGTCCTCAAAATAAATTTTTTTAGACTGATAGGTAGTCTGATTTGATATATTTTCATTATTTTGCACTGATATGTGAGAAACAGTCTGCTAAATAAATATATATTGTGACTAAAATATATTTATTTAACACAATTTTTGAGTTAGTTTTGATCTGAGTTTTTTTTTACTTGTAGCTATGACTGTAACAGACTAACAGTATAAGTTGTATTGTAGATAGCCAGTCCCGCAGAGATTTTAATTTAAGAGACGGTTACTCTCTGACTCTCAGTAGCAGATTCAGAATCTCCCACAGCTAAATTATTGGTAACATTGGAATTAATTCAAAATCTCCCGCAGCTAAAGTAATGGTAACATAGGAATTAATTCAAAATCTCCTGCAGAGATCTCCAATTTCTAAAATTCAATCAAAAACTCCCGCAGAGAGTCTTGGAAAAATGTTCCATATTCTGCAGACTGGGTAGCGTCTGGGTAGATACCTGATAGCGATACCAAGGTTTGATACCATTTTATTAATTAATTGTGTTTTTCTATTTTAAATGCTTAATAATTTATTTTAAATCTGTGGAATCGTTTAGTTCAAAATATTGGAAGATTATAAATTAAATTCATCAGAAAAATCTTTTGTATTATTTTTTTTTATTTGAATGATTTAGATGAAATGGAAAATATAAAGAATTTCTTGACAAAGTGAAATTGACTAATAGCCAGTCTGCAGAAATTCAGAATGGGTCTCTTCTCCCGCAAAGATTTTAATTTGAGAGACTGTTACTCTCTGACTCTCAGCAGCAGATTCAGAATCACCCGTAGCCCAGTCTGCAAAAGATGCATGAAGTTGTGAATTTTATCCGGTGACTGTTGAGGCTTTGAAATTAGTCTCCTGAATTATCCGGCGACAATTTCCTAATTAATTCCTATGTTTAGATGTATTTAGTGAAGAGAATTTTGAGATTTTTTGTCATTTTGGAAAGAAATTTGAAAATCTTTGGAGAGAAATTGCCCCAAAAATTAATTATCTGGAGACTTATTGTGCATGCTTTGCAGACTGGCCCGCAGCCAAATTAAATGTAACATAAGAATTAATTCAAAATCTCCCGCATTTAAATTAATGGTACATAGGAATTAATTCAAGATTTCCCGCAGAGAGTCTTGGAAAAATGTTTCATGTTCTGCAAACTGGACTAATAGTATGGAGATATGGGAAAATGTAAATACGGTGACGTATTGTGCTCGATGAATTGTCCTAGCAGACCCTACCATTACCAGCTCTGACAGAGTTTGGGAGGTCAGAGAGTACTGACTACTGAGTAATCATCAGTAGAATTAATTCATTCAAATTATAGATTAGAGGCAATAGACTAATTTTTTTTGTGTAGTCTTTAGATTTTGTTTGAAACTCATTTATGAAGCCCAGTGATTTTCCATCTCACTATTCCATAACACATTATTGCTAATATTATATTCCATGTTAAAATTTCTTTAGATTTTGTCTGTTTTTATAATATAAATATATGATAATATAGAGAGCAAACTTAATAGTTACCTAGCCTGGTAGCCAGTTGCCAGATCAGAATTTTTAGCTACTTGATTGTTACCAGTTTACTACTATTATATAATTGCAAGCCTGCTTAAGCTGCTATACTATGGATAAGGAACCTGAAAAATCTTCAGAAATTCTTCTACGAAAGCTGTTGCATGAGTACACCACTATATTTGAAATTAACAATCAGTCAGAGGTGAGTTAATTTTATTTACTGTCATTAATGAAGTGCTAGGTAAACAATAATATCATTATTTGGTAAACTCCTAGTTTAGTTGACCCTTGGATAGGGTCAACTAAACTAGGAAGCAGGTATAAAAATCATATACAAAAAATAAGTTCAAATTATTTTATATTATGACAGTTGTAAAATAACTATTGTGATTTTTACGAGTGAAATTGAAATAAAAATTAAATATTATTTGAATGTTATATGTATCTATAATATCGATTCAAGAGAATGTCTTATGGAAACATATTTGGAAAATGACAAATGAAGGTAAATTTACCAAATTTTGTAAGTAAGTATAGTCTTGTTAATGAATCCTTAATCTCAATAAATATATGTAAAATATGATTCAAATATTAATATCCCTTCATATTATATACCCGCTTCTAGTTTAGTTGACCCTATCCAAGGGTCAACTAAACTAGGAGCTTACCCATTATTGTACGTCATTGTATTGATAATTACTGTTGGTTTTATTCTGAAATATATTGATTAATGAAAGTGAACTTTGGTGCTTACTAATATCTTGTAACAATATTTTTTATAGATGTTATTCTATTTCATACTCCTAATTGGATAGTAAGTTGGAAATTGTATTTTCACCAATTTAGATCCTTTCAAGATTTTTTTTATTAATTGGATCACAAGGTATAAAATGAGGTTACTTTATAATTACAGATATCCTATATGATTTTTGAAATTGTTTGTTGCCAATGTTTCAGAAGGAAGATGTTTCACACCAGTTGTCAGCTGTTTTGAATAATTTATTAGAAAGGAAACATCAGCTTGAAGAGGTAAAAATGAGATCCTATTTATATGATTCTACATTAGTATATCACAAACATGTTAGTTATTTTTACTTCAACTGAATATGGGAAATTGGAGATATTCTCTACTAATAATTTTGAATTGATTCTTATATTTACAGCAAAGTACAATCACATATAATATAATTAATCTCCATATTAACAATAGTTTTGCTGTGTATAAAGAAAAACATATTTCATGCATGTTTATTACTTGATATAGCTAGTAATTTTTCCAATTTATGCATTTTTAGGTTTCATTGATCAAGAAAAACTTGGTTGAAAATCACCTTCCTCTTATCACCCATCAATACAAAGTAAGTTGTGGAATATTTTTATTAGTGCTTCAAATATTTTTAGATTTCTTTAATCACTAGCTAACATATTGACAAAGATATTTATAAAAAATAACATATTCATAAAAAAAATTAAAAGGACCTACAGTTTAAAGGATAGTGCTATAGTTATTCTCCTCTATTTTTATGTTTATTTATTTTACAATGAAACTTTCCTCTTAAACCTGTTGAATTTTTTCAGATTTTACAGAGATTCTTCAAATCCATAGACAATCTCAGTGCCTTGGTGATGAGAATCAATAGCGACTTGAATAGACTGGAGGTTTGCCTCGAGACAGCACATCATGAAATATTAGGCCATCAGTTGCCCCTTTCTCACAGATTGCTTCAGCCTGTTTATAGGGTCAGTGGAGTTTTTTCTGCTCTCTATATTACAAATTTCTTTTTTAAATGCCTTTTTTTTTTTGGAGCAAGTAAAGATAACGAACCAGAGTCCGTTATCTTTACTAGGTTAAATTCTGGTCCGTTATCTTTACTAGGTTAAATTCTGGTCCGTTATGTTTACTAGCTTCAATTCTGGTCTGTTATCTTTACTTGGTTCAGTTATTAAATATTTGACCAATAATTGGAATAAGAATATAATTTTGGAATCATAAATACAACATTAAAGGATTTAAGCAGAAGTTTTTTTTCCATTTTCTCTCTACTCGTTCTTTTCAACTTCAAAATGTTTTACTTTTTTTATCAATTCTTTCAATTAATAAAATATGCAAAATTAATGTATAATCATTAATATTATCTTTTATTAGGTTGTATATATTTATATAATACTGAAGCAAATATTTTTTAAAACTAAAAAAAAAAAATTCTGGTCCGTTAACTTTACTAGCTTAATTTTTGGTCCGTTATCTTTACTAGGTTAATTTCTGGTCCGTTAACTTTACCTGGTCCGTTTCTGGTCAGTTATATTTACTTGCTCCATTTTTTTCTCTACATATATTAAGGATTTAGAAGAAATTTCTCTTGAAAAATTTGAGCTCTAAGAAAAATGGTGTAGTTTATTAATTTAATAAACTCCAAACTACTAATCTAGGGTAATTTTATTATCTCATCATACTAATGTCAATATAATATACTGCTTAAATTATATTACAATAAAAACTTGTTATGAAACACATAGTGGAATAGATCAAAAGTTGTAATTTAATTAAGATATGACATGATTGTTTGATATATTAAATATGATCTTTTTTCAGAAGTTAAATTCAGTGCAAGACTATGAGCAGAATGACAAGGCACCTTATGACAAATCTCTCATATTCAAACCATCTGATTATCTGGACACTATTAGCACTGATGACCAGAACTCAAAGATAGAACAAGAACATGAACCTCCTGCTCTTGACAGCTTGGAAATAGACACCAGCTGACTGATGCCTTTTAGCTTGTACAAATATGAAGTGTTACTTATTTTATACTATCTATATTTTATACCAATTTTATCTAAAGAGTTTTAATAAATCATACTTATAAACAATTGTAGTTTTTCTGATTCATCACAGAATATAATATGCAGGGAGTACCACTGTCTTTTGCATTTAATTTTCAGAAATTCAATTATCTATATATTATCTAATTTTACTCATTTAATTGGATTCGTTATAAAAAGGTAGCATCCCTGAATTTGAATTTCTTTTAGTTCGCCCAGCACAAAGTACAGTGTATTCTTCCTGATATCTGTAGTTTATTGCTATTCTTTCAATTTATAGCATTGTTGTGTTAGCAACTCATTTTATATAATATGTATTATGTCTACATTTCAGTGTAGATGAGGAATAATAATTATATAATTGTGCTACATCGAACAAACGGTAATTTTATGTACTGTGAAATATTTTAGGCAATATGCGTTGGTTAGTTCTACATTTTCGGAATCGTAAGAAAAGAAAATACAATAATTATTAATTAATTGGTATTATGGTGAAAAAATGAAATAAAGTTAATTAATGATTATCATATGTAGATATTTTACGTGTGTGAAAATATGTAACCATTCGATAAAATGAAACTTATTTTAAAATAGGACATGTTAAATTTCTGAACCAATTGCTTCTGATAACCTCATCTGGATAATAATATTGATATTTATTGTAGTTACCGTGAAATTATCATAAAAAATGTCTGTTTTCTATGTTTGAGAATAACATCGAAACATTCCTTGCAATTATTACCGTTTTATATAAGCGAGTCCTGTCTGCATTGAGGCTTCAAATATGGTTCTATAGAATTTCGAATCCGCAAAGTTACTTGAGATTCAAAATCCCAAGTTCTATACTTGGATAGTATAAAACTACAAATTTTTTCGAACGTTTAACTACTTTTTTGAATCATGTTTCATGATAGTTTCCACTGTTGCATTCATATAGTATACTTTTATGCTTCATTTTACTTTTAGCAGTGATAAAACTATTTAAAGTGTAATATGGAATTACTTTTATAAATTTTCTTGTTGAACAAAGAATGATTTCCATGAACGTAGCCATTTTTCCACTTTAATTTTACACAAACTCCAATTTGAAAAAAAGTATTAGTCACGACTATAGTACCGTAATAATTTGTTAGTTTTGCTGGTTAAGTCGTAGAGATTTAGGTCGGTTATTTTTGAAGGGATTTTCAAGCCTTAGTATTTTTAAAATTTTGTAACTTTTCTTCAAGGATTAATACTTCTTTGAAATGTTAGTAATGATGTGGTATAGAACTAATGATTAATCTTCGGCGATGTGATACATGGGTCTATTTTTTCCAGTTTTAATATATAGGAAAATATAAACATTTTCCTAATTACCGATAATTGAATCTTCATATTTCTTGCTGAGAAATATCTACTATCAAAATTATTTTAACAGCTAATAGTTATTTTTAAAATGATTTATTTGCCAAATCATTAGTGTTCTCTTTGCAACTAAATTTATTGATTAGAATTAATTCAGGAATAATAAATAACCTTAAACAATTGTTCCAAATTTTCTTACTAATAAAACATAATTATAAACATTCAATTCTTCTAGTTTAACTATGATTATTGATTAACAATATTTAAATATTATTATTCGATATGAGCAATGAACAAACACGAACAAATTTGCTGTTAACTGTAATTGGATGGTATAACTCAGGGTACAGGATCATAATATATGAAACGATTAAGGAATGCAATAATTGAAATACAATTTAACCAATGCCTAGTTAGTAATTGATTAGAAAATAATTAAATTTAGAAGTGACTAAGTTTAAGTAGATAGTCCCATGTTTCAAAGTGTGTTCAGAGTCGCCATTTCCAGTCACCCGGTGGTCACGTCAAACTAGATTCGATGAGCTGATTACCATACCCGCTATGTTCCTGTACCCTGGTATAACTATAGTATTTATTTTAGTTATTATTCTTGATATGGCTAATCATACCAAAAATAATATACTTGGTATAATATCTTTGATCATACATTATCACCTAGAAAAATATAAAAATTATTCTAACTATTTATTTATCGAAAATGAATAATTATTTAATAGAAATCTAGTTAAAATCTGAGAGTTACCCCTGGAACTATATAAATTAGAGCTGTAGACTCAATAGATTGGCATGGTACACACAGTTCCACCACATGCGTTTCTGCAGCAGATTTCGTTTCTCTGACAGTCTGCTGATGTCTGACACGTAAAGGCACATATTCCCACTTCACCAGGCTGGGGAATTGGGCAGCCTAAGGGGAAAATACTTATAATCACAAAATATTTTTTTACTGAATAGAATGTACGAATCATCTGAAGTTGAAAATTTTATTGATACCTAATTACAAAATGTCAATATTATTCCTTTACAAAAACAAATTACCAGGGTTTAATATTAATTTGAACTCACCTCTGGTTGTAATCATATCAGATGTACCTGGGAAAAATAAATCATTAAAACATTAGTCATGAAATTTGAATATTATACTTCATAGTACCTACATATTGCATTAGATTAGACCATCATTAAGAAATTATTAAAATAATATGTTAACTTATTAGAATTACACAATATACTTACTAACTTGATGATTGAGGATAATTTTTCAAAGAGGATTTAAATATATTTAAAAAAAAAGGAAGGACAAATTTAGGAGAAAGGAGATTTTAATTGTATCCAGTTTATATATAATAAACTAAATTAGTTTTCATAAAATATACAGATGTAATATTTACAATAATATTTAAAGTTTGTTATTAATGAGTCAATATCGGAATCTAATATTCAATTAAACTATACAGGATGACCCACAAAAAGTGTACCCAACTTTGAATTAATTTAAATATTGTATTTATAAATGAATAAAAAATAGGCCTATAATTGAAGTAGAATTAAAATTTAAAATGGTTCACATGTATCCATTCTAATGATTCTACTATCATGATGCCATATAAGATTGTATGTGTGCAACACCAAAGATCACCTTCACTTTAACTGAATTATTATAACTTAGAAAAAACAGAGGTAAATTCGGTTATGTAAACGCTTTTCTATTAATATCTGTGTTTCTTTTATTTGAGTTGACGTTTTTATTTAATTTCCTCAAATTGTAGAGGCACATGACCGCGGTAGAATGGATACGAGTAAATATCTAATTTTATTTGAACACTATTTTTATTTACCTATAAATAAAATATTTAATTTTGAGTACACTTTTTTGTGGGGTCACCCTGTATAGTATATACTCACTTCTTGCATCTGTTTGGCCGAAATTACAGAAGAATATGACAGCCAAGAGTAGCACGAGGGTTGATGCAACACGATTCATGATGAAATATTTTGAGAGGGAACTAAAGTAATGAGAAGTATAATTTTGATTAGTGATGTAATGATTCGTTAATCAATATTTTTCTGGGAAATAAACCATTCATAAATTATTGGTAAGTACAATATAAATATTGTTAAGTTCCTTGGATGGGTAACTCTTGCAATACTTCAAATTTGACGAGTGACTAATTTAATATACAATATGTTGTTGTTCAGTTGTTGAAGCTTATTACTGTATACGATTTCTTTTGTGAACTGAATTACACATTGTCCTGATTAGATTAATTACATGAATTGGTGAAGAACGACAAATAAAGAAGAATTAAGTATTAGATAAATGATTTAATTAGCACAATTCTCATAAAATGGTTACAATAGTTATGTATTGAATAAGTAACTAATATTTATTTTAATCACAATTGTTTTCATTGACAAGAATTTTAAGCAATGAATATAGAATGTTTCCATAATTAATGAATATTTACCAATTTTAAAATGACAGCCTTTTAAAGTAGTGAAGAATGTTGGGTAAAACTGATATTATAATTATGAATTCGATAAAGTTTAAATTTTCTGCAGATGCGTTATAAGTTGATTTTCATCGATTCTCTACGCTAATACTATAGAAAACTATTGAATACCTGAAGTAATTTTGCAAAACTGAAAACTGGTAAAAGTTAATTACGATACTTTTATAGGTAGTACATACCTAATGCAAATAAAGGGAGCAGAAAAAAATAAGTTATAACTAACCTTTCTCGCATGACAGACCAAAGCAGACTGATCACAAACCAGTAAATGAACCACCTGCAATCCCTTCACACCGTCCCTGCATTATAAATCTGATTTGTATATGTGTATAGACAGCAAAACTGCATATGGTAACTGTAAAAAACCTGAGGATGTCATTTCTGAGAAATGTTACAGCGCAGTATGAACAGGATTTCTAATATCTCAAGGTTAAGTTTGTACAAGGTTTATTCATCCTTACATTTTATTTAAGTTTGTTTGAAGAACCTAAACCAATATTTAACAGTGTCTTCAAATGATGAAATTGTATGTTAACGATAGAATAAATGAATGAAATGAAAAATTGCAATGTTCCAACGAAAAACAACCTTCAAATTTGAATATAAAAAAACATCCGGTTTTGATTAAGGGTGACTGTCCTGTTTTAATCGGGTCACCTCTATTTCATCATCTACTACCTATTGTGACGTTAATTTTGTTTTTAGGTCAGTTTGACTCATAATGGAACTTAATTGAGGATCTTTATATAAGCATTCGTGTGATTACTGCAGTATTTGTTTAATTTACAGTACATCTCGATCTAATTCTATGAATTTTATTTTCATTTTTATGCTGTGTTTATACCGGGTGACCAATAAAAAATTGGTCGAAAGTAAATGCTTTTAAATCAAAAAGTACTTAGTGTAGAAAGATAAAACAAATATCACAAAAAAGAGTTTATTCTCAAGTTTTATTCGATTTTAAAGATATTGTAAAATATCGAATGAGGGTATATATTGATTAAACATAATGGATATTTCGTCAACACATTTTAATCAGCCCTCATGAATCATTATGCAACTAACTATTGAGTATAGCGTGTTTTCATTGCTAAACATTATCATTTAAGCAGTTCTGCAACTAAAGTTAAGAGAAAATATGTAATTCAATACAACAAGGATATAAAAATCAAAATTGTTAAGAATTTATTCAATAAATGGACAAGAAATGAAGTGTTTGAAAAAACATGCAATGCACTCGGCGAAAGTGACAGTTCGGTGCGGTTTCAGTTCGTATAGGCCATGCATGGTCAATATTTTTCTAAAAATGTAGAGCCTGAAAATGTTTGTTCTGTAAACACCGACGGATACATTGAAATGTTAAAAAGTACTGTAATGACTGACGACAATCATCTTGACGTTTGGTTCCATTATGACACTGCAACTGCATACATATTGTTGTCTGCAGTAGACTGATTGAAAAATCACTTCGAGGACAAGATTATTTAGCACCGAACCGTTTTCTCTTTCCAACTAAGTCCCTTGACCTTTCACCTTTGGATTTTATATCTGGTATATGCTAAAGAGAAGGTATTTAAATTGAAACCAAACATGATTGAAGACTTGAAGCCAGAGATACGTGAAGTAACCAAAATATATTAGTTGCAGTAATCGCTAATTTTGAAAAAAAGGATTGATCTCTTTATTAAGCACAGCGGTAAGGATTTCAAACACTTGTTATATACCGAATAAAACTGGAAATATATTTTTTATATAACTAATATTTGTTTCACAATTCTACATCGACTACTTTTGAAGTCATAAGCATTTACTTTCGACCAGTTTTTTATGGGTCACCCGGTATAACTAGGTATATATTACAACCTTCCAATATGGATTTAGCTTTCTAATATTCATGATTTATAAACTTTCTAAATGTTTTATTTAGTTTTCTTATTCATATTTTAGATAGATATTCTCACTGATATTTTAATTGTATGCACTAGAATTTTTTATGTAACCTTAGGTATTATTTCTTACGTCAAATTATATTTGATAGAAATTAATCAACATCGATAATATGAATATCATTAGCTCTTATAGTCTATAATAAATTAATAATATAAGAAGCTGCATCCGTTCTTTTGTATATTTTCTCAATTATTACCTATTTTATATAAGCAAGGCCTGCCTGCATTGAGGTAGAGATATGGCGTTCTACAGCATTTCGAATTTTCGAAGATCCTTGTGTAAAATATTGTAGTTACCCTTGTAACAATGCTCCATAGGTATAACTAATGTATTTTTTTAGATATGCCTACAACATTTGATTTTTCAACATTTGAAGATTGATCAATTGAGCTATATAACTTTTTCCAAATACCGAATATCACTCGAATAGTATAAAACTATAGATAATAATTAGAAATTTTTCGAACGTTTGACTACTTTAGAATCATGTTCCATAATCTGTTTCTTGATATAGTCTCCATTTATACCTTCTTATAGTATAATTTTATGCTTAATTTTACTTCTAACTGTGATATGACTATTTAAAGTGTAATACAGAATTACTTTTATAAATTTTCTTGTTGAACAAAGAATGATTTCAATGAATGTAACCATTTTTCCAATTTAATTTAACACAAACTCCAATTTGAAAAATAGTATTAGTCACAAGTATAGTACCGTAATAACTCAGTTAGTTAGCTGGTTAAGTCGTAGAGATTTAGGTCGGTTATTTTTGAAGGGTTTTTCAAGCCTTAGTATTTTTAAAATTTTGTAACTTTTCATTAAGAATTAATACCTCATTGAAATGTTAGTAATGATGTGGTATAGAAGTTATATTAGAATTATTGATTCGTTTTCGGCGATGTGGTGCATCCCTATAAACAACGTAGGTATATCGATTCGATTGGTGGGATATCGAATCAATGGATTGTTCCAAGATATAAGAACATAATCAGGTATAGTACCTAGCAGACGACACAAAAATATGACGTCACCACAACAACACATTCCTTGTTTGTGACCGAGCGGCTCATAATTCCTCGTATTTGCATGTTAATATCGAGAAGTTTAAAGTCATTTTATAAGGGTTTCGTACAAAAGAAAAGCGAAAATGGTGATTGAACCTCAAAGTTGAATATATAGATATAATTCAGGTGTGTTTTAATTGTTCATTTCTTTTACTTATCTATAAAAAATAGGGTCTTGAAAATATGCTACCTAGCAGCCTAAACTAGTGCTAGTTAACTGCTAAATTGTAGTTCCAATGAATAACAAATAAGGAAAAAAATAATGGAAATACAATTTAACCAATGCCTAGTTAGTAATTGATAAGAAAAAATTCAATTTAAAAGTGATTAAGTTTAAGTAGGTTTTTCCATTTTTCAAAGTGTGGTCAGAGTCGCCATTTTGAGTCACCCGGTGGTCACGTCAAACTATAGATTCAATCAGCTGATTACCATACCCTATGTTACTGTATCCTGGTTTGAAGTAGGTACATAAGCCAATATTTTACAGTTTCCTAAAATGATGACATCATATATTAACGATAAAGAATGAAAAATTGCAATGTTCCAATGAAAAACAACCTTCAATTTTGATTATTGAAAACATCCAGTTTTGATTGAGAGTGACTGTCCTGTTTTTAAACGGGTCACCTCTGTTTCATCATCTACTACCTATTGTGACGTCAATTTTGTTTTAGGTCAGTTTGACTCATACTGGAACTTAATTTGGATCTTTATAAGCATTTGTGTGATATACTGCAGAATTTGTTTAATTTGCAGCACACCTCGATTAAATCTATGTATTTTCTTTTCATATTTTAGGCTGTGCATATATAACTATAGGTATATATTACAATCTATAATTTTTCGGTATCTTTCTAATCTAATATTCATGATTCATAAATTTTCTAAACGTATTATTCAGTGTTTTTGATTTAAATTTTAGAGAGATAATCGCACTTCATTTTTGTGTAATTCTATAATTTCTTACATCAAATTGTAATTAACAGAAATTAATCAACATCGACAATATGATGATCGTTTGTTCTTAGCCTATAATAAATTAACGATGTAAGAAGCTGCATCCGTTCTATTGTATTTTTTCTCATTGAAATTTAGCGTTGCATTTTTCATTTATTTCTCTCTATCTTTTCTCCATTCAAACGTTTTACAATTAATTGTGGATACATCATACCTTCGTTAATATAAATTACATTATTATATCTGATAAAGCATATTGTAGTATGGGTAACTACTCTATTTCTCTAGAACTTATAGTGTTCAGTGCACGTTTACATAGCTCTGGTCACCCATTCACCATCCACATCCTTGTCTTGGAGAGTCGCAGAGTCTATGATCGTAAAGTGAGCCTCTGTCGTGCTGACACAGACAAAATATAAACACGTAACTTTAACTAGTTACAATTTTTGAAGACCTCTTTACTTTACAAGAGGTCACTTATTACTAAATATTCGTTTCGGGATTCCTATAATATAAATCTATTGAACTACATTTAGTTTCACTAACAGCGTTTAAAAATAAATTATTGCAATGTAAAATATTTGATACCTAATTGGATAAACCATAAAAACTAATAGAAAATTTAAAAAAGGATAGCAGACCAGATATCTTCCAGTAAGCTACTTGACAGAGCGTCTGATTTTTATCTATTCCTCCAAATCGAGCATTAGATACGTGACGGCGATTATCGAGCATTGGGCGTCTGACGACAAACACAGATTTATCCACAATGACTCATTTAAATCAAACGGTTGGTGCACCACCGGGTACATTTAAACCAACCTGCCGTCCTCTCAAACAGCTGGACACATGAACGACCAGATCAGAATTAGTTAAAGCCGATCGATTGCTCGTGAGTGTCAACATTATTCCGCTCCCACTGATAACCTGCTTGGAACTTGTATATATAGTCCGAAAAAGACTGAACACTTCTAATTTCGTAGGTAATTTATTTACTGCAATATATTCAGCCACTTTCAAGATGATTTAATATTTCAAAAATTGTTCAATAATCTTGAATATAAATTTATTCGATCATATTTTGAATATTTTATCATATCTATAGTTTACAATTGATAATTTGAAATTAATTAGCGTAGTTACCCTGGTACCAGTGTTCCTGCAGACTCGCAGCAAGTTAGCAAGTGGCATGGGTAATAAATCTCAAATATAAATAGGTACCATCAAATGATTTCAATGGGACCACATAGTGAATATCCATACAAAATTGTCGAATCTATTATAATAATGGATTGGTTGCCACATTCAAAAGATTATGAAAATTGAGTAGGTATTTTCTTTTTCAAAATAGTAGGTATGATTTTATTAGTGTTGTTACCCATAAAAACTCAATCATAGAAAACTACTCAAAACTATATTCATAGAAAACATCAATAGCATCTAATCTGCAAGGTGAAGTATTTAACGATATTACTTCATTTATTACCTCGAAGCATACCAATGTCATTTAAAATAAAATAAAACTTGAAATCAACTTTAATCTGTTGGATAAAGTTTGAACTAATATATGTTATATCAGTGAGTCGTTTGTTTGAATTTATTATGATGTAATAGCCTATATTTAACATATAGGTACCATACTTATAGAATGTGTAGGAACTTCCAAGTTCTATTTAATTCAATTTCAGAATGTAGAAACATCGAATGTATGTGTCAAATAAATAAAGTACCAGTACATCAAAGTTTTTATTATGCAACATTTTGACATTATTGTGGGAGATTGCAACGTGGCGCTTATTTTCGCTACGTTTAGATGGCGCTTGAGTCAGTCAGATATTGAGTGTCGTGGTGTTTAGGTCCGTTCCCATGCTACATGATTGCATCATTTTAGTTATTGATCAAAACACTAAAACTGTGAACTATTTATGATGATTTATAGAAAAGTTTCGTTGTTCAATATTAAAATAATACTATTTATCCTATGTAGTAATAATGTTTCTCCCTCCATGAGTCATAACTATTTAAAATTAACTTCAAACTGCATTGACAAGTCACGCCCGGTCTACTGTCCTTGGCTACCAGATTTTTAAATGGGTAAAGTGGATAGGTACATTGCGACACAATACCTTGGCCTAACTTCTTCTTTAAATCACAGAACAACTATTAAATATCGTAGCGTCCCAACGCTCATAAAATTAATAACTACCCTATAACTTTTTATATGGAACATTTTAATGTACCACTACTACCGTAACTACCCAAGCTAAAGAGGGTAAATTACGGCACTCGATTGACGATCTATAGCTCTAATCCTCTAAGTAAAATAATAGCAGCCTCTAACCACTAAAACACTTATAGAAATTGTAGCTTCGAAACACTCTTACAATTATAAATTTATAGCATTAGCAACTAGCCCCTAGGGCCCTAGGTACCTACATTTAATGATTTAAATATAAATTGGGTTATTCTTTCTTGAGATAAATTCAGACCAGTCTGTATTTAGTGGTAAATTCCACCGACATGTCGGTGGAATTTTTTCCCTTTCAAAATAATATTCTGGCAAAGTCGTTGGATTTTCAACTATTTATTCATGTTACCATCAATTTTTGGTGGATAAATTGGGAAAATGTTGGTGGATCAGTCGAATTACTAGAAATTAATGGTGGATTTTTTCAGCTTTTTGAAAAAGTCAGTGGGATTTTTTGCACCAAATACAGACTGGAATTCAGATGAGATGGCCACAATTTAAATAACTTAATACTTGGTTAATAGGGTCAAGCAGGTAAATTGCGGCCTGCTATTCGCTAACTAACTGCGGCCTCTAACAACAGAAACATCATAGCTTCGAAACACTCGTTAAAAACATAAATTAATAAATTATAGCATGCACTGCGCATATTTTGATAGCTATGCAACATTTTAATGTAATTTCGGTTCAGAATGTTGAGAGGGCCGCAATTAAAAATTAAAGGGCCGCAATTTACCTGCGTGACCCTAAGTTGTTAAAGGTAAAAGGGCCGTAATTCTCCCATGTGACCCTAAATATATTCAACAGGAAACGGTCTAACAGTTAGTTAGTTAGGGTCACGCAGGTAAATAAATTGCCAGTCTGCAGAATTAGAATATGGGACATTTTTAACATTTTCTGTGTGAACAATTCTAAATTTCCTCCTAAATCCTAGGTATATTAACATGTAGGGTCACACAGGTAGGCCGCAATTTACCTGCTTGACCCTATTTTACTGAAAACAGAAGTCAAAATACCAGTCTACTGTCTGCAGAAACTGGTAAAGTGTTAATAGAGATCTCTTATTCTGTTCGTAGCAAAATTAATGTAAATATAGGGATTAATTCATAAGTGTTCGTAGTAAAATTAATGTAATTATAGAAATTTATTCAAAATTGTTCAAAGAGAATATCTCCCATCCATATTCTGATTTCTACACACTGGCCAAAATAGATGATTTCTTAGAGAACAGTTTACCAGTTCCTGTAATCTGGGTAAATTGCGACCTTCTAATTTTGAATTGCGGCCCTCTCATTGAGGCTCTCTCAATAAACTTCTGGAAAATACCTAAGGCTAACAGATTAATTTTGAAGGCTAAATGCTGCGGAATGCGGATTATACAGTTCCCATTAATTTATTACTGTATTTTAAGGTTTGCTTAACTCCAACAGAGAGATTAATCCATCAGAAAAGACCATTTTTTCCAGAGTGGTAGACTCAATAGAGAACCGAAATTACAATAAAATGTTGCATACCTACCAAAAAGAAGCGCAGTGCGTGCTATAATTTATTAATTTAGGTTTTTAACGAGTGTTTTGAAGCTATGATGTTTCTGTCGTATTTACCTGCTTGACCCTTCCCTACCAGGCTACCTATGTAAATTGCTCGTTACTGCACTAGACTCTTTTCATTGCAGGCCTGCTGCCTGTGGCTGCTCTCTCATATAAGATAAAGATACCTTGTCTAAAACCTTCTGAAACTAATTTTAAATATATATGCAGAGAAGGTGGGATTGTACCTAGTACTTTGAATAATTACTTTGAAGTACTTTTTACAAGAATACTTCTTACTTCCCAAGTAAACAGTCAGACCTTTGACGATGTCGCTACAGTTGCTAGATATTGCTAATTGCATTCAAAATATTCTAATAGATTAGTTCTATAATTTCTGTAAAATCGAATCTTTTTCTCATCTAAAAAACAGCACCGTACACATGGTAACACCCCAGATACTAACACACAGGTAATAAAAGATGTCCAAACTCGCCATTTAAATTGCGTATTTATGATAGTTTGATCATTTTGGAAAGAAGTTTGGTGATTTTTGGAGAGAGCTGGTAAAGCAAATGGAGAGTTTATGAGCCATACTATTTTGCTTGGGGTAACACATCATCAAACTGAATCAAGTCTAGAGTTTGAGGAGCCAGAAGAGGTCCAACATGTTGGAAAATTGTTTGTCAAACAGTAGAATCGAAACTAAGGCGTATAATTTCATGTGAAGATATTTTTTATCTGAAATACAATCATTTAAAACCCCTACATTAAAAAGAGTCACTGTGATGATGTACTATCAGACAAAAGAGTCACTGAGATGATGTACTATCAGAGAAAAGTCACTGTGATGATGTACTATCAGAGTAAAGAGTCACTGTGATGATGTAATATCAGTGAAAAGTCACTGTGATGATGTAATATCAGTGAAAAGTCACTGTGATGATGTAATATCAGTGAAAAGTCACTGTGATGATGTACTATTAGAGAAAAGTCACTGTGATGATGTACTATCAGAGAAAAGAGTCACTGTGATGATGTAATATCAGAAAAAAGTCACTGTGATGATGTAATATCAGAAAAAAGTCACTGTGATGATGTACTATCAGAGAAAAGTCACTGTGATGATGTACTATTAGAGAAAAGAGTCACTGTGATGATGTAATATCAGAGAAAAGTCACTGTGATGATGTAATATCAGAGAAAAGTCACTGTGATGATGTAATATCAGAGAAAAGTCACTGTGATGATGTAATATCAGAGAAAAGATTCACTGTGATGATGTACTATCAGAGAAAAGATTCACTGTGATGATGTACTATCAGAGAAAAAAGTCATTGTGATGATCAGATGATGTACTATCAGAGAAAAGTCATTGTGATGATGTACTATCAGAGAAAAGTCACTGTGGTGATATAACATCAGACTTAACAGTATAAATTATCAGTATTTAAATGGTATAGTAAATGTACTTGGTACTTTAAAAATTACTTGGTACTTGTACTTTGAAAGTAAATTTTTATTTGAGTACTTGAGCAACTACTTCAAGTACTTTGATTTACGAGTACTTGAGTACTTTCAATGTACTTTTCACCCATCTCTGTATATAACTTAGACCTAACCTATAACCCATTTTTTGGAGGCTGGCCAATTTTTATGCAAAAATTCTGAGCTAAGCCAGTTTTGGCTCATTTTGAAAATTTCAAACCAAAATTAACTTGGGATTATTCGCACATATGAATTAATAAAAAGTTTAAGCCAATTACATTTTGATCACTTGGAATGTAAACCATTTAATTGGCTTCAACTGACATACTCTATATGACTATTGAGTACTCTATAACTATAACATAAACATGGCCTTAAACATATTGAGATGTTGCATAATGAAAGAATTTAAAGAAAAAGAATGCATGGTACAATCTATTAATTTTAGGAGTGTTTTGAACTAATTCGAATTTTGAAGCTATGATTTTATTTATGTTTCTGTGGTTACTAGTTACTAGTTAGAGCCTATACGCCGCATAGTGCATACTTCAGTTAGTATGCGACAGACACAATTTACCTGCTTTACCCTACCAGGCCTACCTTTGTTAAGTTTTACTGTTTAATTGCTATTTTTGCAGATTTTTAAATAAATAGGTTGGGACCATCCAAATAAAACAGTATGGCTCACAAACTCTCCATTTGCCATATTTCCAAGTATGGACAAAGTTGCCAGTATACTAGCGACTGGGGACTTTTGAGAGGTGAAATAAGTTTAAAAACCTGTAAATAGCAAGTAAATCACTATAAAATAGTCTCAAGAGAAGCACATACATCAGACGTGAAGCATAAGAATGTTTTCAAGTGTAAAATCTTCACTAGGAAGTGAAATTTCTCCTTTATAGTATCTTAAATGTGGCGACTTGGATCCCATTTTCTCACCTAACTGGCGACTTTCCTCCCACACTTTGCAACATGGTTCATTTGTGACTCATCTCTCCAGCTATCTCCAAAAGATCAAATAATGATCATAAACTCTCTCCAAAATAACATTGTAGAATAGGATAGAATTAGATATTTCTCTCCATTGCAATTGAAGGGTTGAAAACACTTCTACACCTACACGCTAAGCCCCTCTCATCCGTTACACTGCATGCAAATTGAGCGAAGGACACCACCCAACATTCACGTTACACCAGCCACACGATACAGAAACATCTTTAACACACTCCCAAACACCCCACCCAACACTTCACTACCAAAACATATACACACTACACTCAACAACAACAAAGGGTTCAAAATTGCTATCACAAACTAGCTATCACATAAAATGGGGAGAAAGGACATTATAGAGACAAGTAGTAGGATTATAATTCTACTACTTGTCTATATTAATAGGTCCATTAAAAATAGATTGATTCAAAAATTGATTGATATTTTCTTCTATCTTAATGTTCTATATTGTTTCAGGATACATAAGTTAATAAAATCCATGCATGTTAAAAGTAATCCATCATTTACCTGCAAGTTCTTCCTGTCCTCATCATCCACACTTCATTTTTGTTACTTGTATGTGCACTTCATATATTGTTATTATATCATTTTCATTGCATCTCTTACATAATATTTATATATCATATTTACCTTGCATGTTGTTCATTTTATTCACTTATCTTTCAGCCTCATCATCCTTGTCCATGCTTTGTATGGTCTTGCGTCTTGCCCTTTTCCTTTCAACCAGTCTCTGCAATCTCTGAAATTGGAATGAGATTCAGAATAAAACTCTTCATTTTCTTTGTTGTTATTGTCCTCTAATCGAACATTTAAAGATAGTATTAATTAAAGAAACTGTAATCACATTCTTTGAACAACAGGTTTTGCTCTTGTTGACTATATTATTGCTCTATTACTTGGGAGACAGTAGGGTAGGGTCACTGTTCACACAGATAAATTGCAGTTTTTCAACTTTAGGAAATTTTTATCAAAGAGTCCATATTGTACCTATTTTAATTTGATAGTAAATTTGGGACTTGTCTTACCTTTTTTATTCTCTGAAAGGAATATTCTATTATTCTTATGTATTTCTTGCAATGTGCCAATTTAAGAGAACTTTTTGCTATTTATTCCTATATTGCCATTAATTTAAAAGTCAGAGGAGTTCAGATCATTGCACTAAGTATAAACTGGACTAGGGTCACACAGATATATTTTGCCCCTTTAATTCCTTAATTGAGGGCTGCGGCCCTCGCAAGAAAGTGTAGAACCTGTTGACTGATTTAGCTATATCAAAATGGTGCTTATCAAAAGTATAGAAGCACACTGCATGCTATCATTTATTAATTTAATGCATGTTTTAAAGCTATGAATGTGGTTGGAGGTTAGTTTGGTAGTTTGTGTGCTGCAATTTACCTGACTTACAATAGCTGTTATTATTGATTTTATGAGCATTTTGTAGCTATGATTTTCAGGAACTTTTCTCTAAGCTCAAAGGTATTTAGTGTGTTGCAATTTTCCTCGTAACTTCATACCTTTAATTTGAAATTTCTAACTTTAGAAAAACAAGTGTTTTCAGATGATTGATTAAAACTGTTCTATAATGGGAGCTATAAAATTGTAAGCAAGTATCCTTTAAAAACTTGTCTGTTGATTTGAGAGATTTTTCAGAGTAGCCTAGGTATTATGGTACCTATTTCATTATTATAACTATTGATATTAATATTTTTGACTTTTAACTGTTAAGTTGGAAACTTGCAAAGCCAGTTTGGCAGAGAGTAGGTAGGTAGGTACCTACTTAGACTAACTAGAAATGCCTGTCAACTTGTCAAGGACTTATGGCACCTTGCAGTGGCACTACTTTAGACTCTACCTCTAGTAGCTTTGTGGCACTGAGTGGCTAGACTGCGGACACTGGTGAAGTGTTCTAGAAATTAAATACATTGCCTTCTGTTCTTATCAAAATCAATGTAAATATAGGAGAAAATTAAGGATTGTGTGCACAGAATAGGTTCAAAATGTCTTATATTCTGTAGGTTCAAGCCGTATTTCTACACAATGAATCTATTTTGATTGTCATAACTTCATAAGCCATCAAATTATATAATAATATTAATACAATTTCCATTTGTTAGGTACTAATTACTAATGGAAAATTTAATCCTCCGGTTCAAATTGTATTTGATGGTAAATTAGTCTGACATGTTGACAGACTTTTTTTCTCTATTTCTTTGTACAAATTCTTATGCTGTCTTTTTACTCTAAATTGATAAGGTTATTGTTATGCAGCTTTTTATATTTCAATTTGTGTTAGAAGATTTGTTTCATGCATTTAATAGTTAAGCTCTTACTCTTTATTGAAAAATAAATCATAAGTTTTCTGTTTGTGTATGTGAAGCCTTTCAGAAAATAATGTTTTTGGCTCTGTATGCTGGACACAAATTTTAGTGAAAGAATGTGAATCATAGCTACTAGTTTATGTTTGTTGAAGCTTTTCTGTGTAACAGGTGTTCCATATCCACCTGTCAGTGATACCATTCCATCAATGCAAAATTTAACTCTCATCCTAGAATTACTTTAATTTTTCTATTTAGTGACTTGTGTATTTTAGTTTTTAACTTATTCAAATTATTTGTGTAGTTTAATTTTATGGGGACTAGACAACAGAGTTAAGTAACAAATAACAAATTCTAGTCATCAATTTCATTTCAAAAACTGAATTGAAATTTGTTTACCTACCTAGTTCACCATATTTCAAAGTCATAATCAAATGGAGACTTTATAGATGATAAATTGAAGTATGAATGGCAGTCTGCTCTATCAGATTTTCAATTTAAAAAATTTCTCTTCAATAAATGGAAATACTCTCCAAAAACTTAAACATGGTCTTCAAAACTCTTAACAAAATTACAAAATATTATTCATATTAAAATAATTATAGAATTTCATATATCAACAGTTTAATTAGTATGTTTACTATTAATTTAATTAAGCTTTCCATATTTCAAATCATCACCATTCATATATTTAAAAATTAATAATAATAACTAGTCCTCCAATAATTATATTAATGGTCAGCCTCTCTAACTCTGTTTATTCTGCATCCATTAATTAAAGTATCTTCAAGCGACTATTTCTCGCCAGACTGCTGGCAAGAACTCCCATACTTTAGAATTGTTCATTTAGAATAAGTTGCTATAATTTTATTGTTTAAATTTAAAAAAAATGAACTCTAAATAAAGGCTGGATAAATAAACAGTTGGGACATTCTTGATTAGCTTTTTTTAAACTAATCTCCTTGCATAAAATAGTGGCAAGGACATATATACATTATAATACAGGAGTCATCAAAAATTCATTTATCAGCAGCCTATGAAATTAATGTATATAAATAATTTAGCCATTTATCTGGTTTTAGTAACATCAGCTGGTAAAACTCATTTACTGTACCTAATTAATATGTAATCATAGGAATTAATTGGATTTTTTATCCATTAAATTCATCATTAATTTTGTTTAGAAGAGATAAATTAACTCTGATGGTTATTATTTTAAATATTAAAAACTATCATTTGCATTCAATTACCAGACAAAAGTATAGGATGTGCATTATCAAATAACATCAATTTTTTTAATGCAAAAAAAATCCTTTCATTGCTATTAATATATAATTTCCCAAGAGTGAGCAGTGACAAAATCACAACAGTTTTTGTTTCTAGTACCTACATGATCATTAATATGATATAGGAGATATCTTGGTATTATTTTTAGTAATTGGTAACATTATAGTTAGCTGATATATTAACTACATTAATATGATGCCAATTATCTCTATAATTGATAAATATAATATTGTGTTATCCTTGGTATTGTTTCTATGTCATTAACAGTACCTAATCCATCTATTTGAAATTTATGACCATGACCACTGCTCTCTTGCTACTGAATTATATTTTATTAAGAAAAATAAGTTAATAACATATACAAAAAAATCACTGATTTGTATTTACTTTCATGATTTTGTATTCCATGGAATTAGGATTCTGTTATTTGTTTTAATTAGTTTCTTTGTTTGTATATGTAATTTTGATTGTATATGTAATTTTGATTGTTTACTTTTAAGGCTTCTTTAGATTAATTTATAGTATTTTTGTCATTCACTTTCTAGTGTTTTTTTGCTTACTCTCTGTGAGTTTTTCTTGTTACCTTTCTTTTGTAAATTACCCTTTGTGTGTTTTTTTTGTCATTTACTTTCTGCTCTTTCATTTACATTCAGGAATTTTGGTCATTTACCCTTTGGGTTTTTGATCATTTACCTTTTGGGTTTTTGATCATTTACCTTTTGGGTTTTTGATCATTTACCTTTTGGGTTTTTGATCATTTACCTTTTGGGTTTTTGATCATTTACCTTTTGTGGTTTTGGTCATTTATCTTTTGTGGTTTTGGTCATTTATCTTTTGTGGTTCTGGTCATTTATCTTTTAGGTTTTTGGTCATTTATCGTTTTGGTTTTTGTCATTTACCTTCTGGGTTTTTGGTCATTTACCTTTTGGGGTTTTGGTCATTTACCTTTTGGGGTTTTGGTCATTTATCTTTTGGGTTTTTGGTCATTTACCTTTTGGGGTTTTGGTCATTTACCTTTTGGTTTTTTGTCATTTACCTTTTGGTTTTTTGTCATTTACCTTTTGGGGTTTTGTCATTTACCTTTTGGGTTTTTGTCATTTACCTTTTTGGGTTTTGTCATTTACCTTTTTGGGTTTTGTCATTTACCTTTTTGGGTTTTGTCATTTACCTTTTTGGGTTTTTGGTCATTTACCTTTTTGGGTTTTTGGTCATTTACCCTATTGGTTTTTGGTCATTTACCCTATGGGTTTTTGGTCATTTACCCTATGGGTTTTTGGTCATTTATCCTATGGGTTTTTGGTCATTTATCCTATGGGTTTTTGGTCATTTACCCTATGGGTTTTTGGTCATTTACCCTATGGGTTTTTGGTCATTTACCCTATGGGTTTTTGGTCATTTACCCTATGGGTTTTTGTCATTTACCCTATGGGTTTTTGTCATTTACCCTATGGGTTTTTGTCATTTACCCTATGGGTTTTTGTCATTTACCCTATGGGTTTTGTCATTTACCCTATGGGTTTTGTCATTTACCCTATTGGTTTTTGTCATTTACCTTATGGGTTTTTGTCATTTACCCTATGGGTTTTGTCATTTACCCTATGGGTTTTTGTCATTTACCTTATGGGTTTTTGTCATTTACCTTATGGGTTTTTGTCATTTACCTTATGGGTTTTTGTCATTTACCCTATGGGTTTTTGTCATTTACCCTATGGGTTTTTGTCATTTACCCTATGGGTTTTGTCATTTACCCTGTGGGTTTTGTCATTTACCCTGTGGGTTTTTGTCATTTACCCTATGGGTTTTTGTCATTTACCCCATGGGTTTTTGTCATTTACCCCATGGGTTTTGTCATTTACTCATTTGGGTTTTTGTCATTTACCTTTAAGTTTATACCTACTTGTTAAATTCTTGATCATTTGATACTTTTAGAAGTTCTAATGTAACTGTACATTAATAAATGGTTATCACTCTAAATCATATTTATTGCTACTGTCTGCAAATAGCAGCGATACATAAATTTAAAGAGGTGAATAAATCATATAATAACATACATTTGACTAATAATTATCTACGTAAATTCTGACGCAATAAATGCGATTTATTGCTACGTAATAAATAGTAGAAGTTATCTTACCAATCACTCTAACCGTCATGATGAATGTTGGTCTACTTTTTATGTATTAACATGGATAAAATCTATCCTTATCTTATCACTTATCTAAAGCTGTTACCCATATATTTTTGGGTGAACTGCTTTTCTAGATATTCAGGGATTCACTAAATAATTTTTTCTGACTTTAATTTCAGTCATTTTTTGATATAAGTGTACACTTTCGGTTCATAGCTCTTATTATCTTGTCTGGTAACTTTTTTGAGTGAAATGTACAGAATTTCTAAATAGAGTTTATTTGCATCACATGTGCGTCCGACCGAGGCTAGCCGGCATGCCGGTGGGAGGAGCGTAAACGTCTCTTTCAAAAAGCTTCGTCTGGAATGCCATAATATTACGTTCAGTGTCACATCTCTTGGATAATAGTAAATGTGTTGATGAGTTATATTTTTCAATTAATATGTTTCTATTTCAGATAACATGGTGAATTAAATCTTTGTGAATGTGTTGATAAAATGAAGAATATTACCCAACACTCGTTTTATCAGTGCTCAGTGTTCATTGTGCCCTCATAGAAGTACGAGGTGCGTTCACGCACTCCTCTTTTCTAGCTGGAAACTGAACGTAGAGAGATCGAGTTGAACGTTGATTTCTTTTAGATTTAAATACTATGAGGTCAACATACCGGCCCGGCGGCTTCTCGCTGGCTCGACTCTCCATCCAATAGGTGCAGGTGTCATTTTGGATCGCTTATTAGTCTAGCGAAAGGTGCCTGCGAGTGACGTGCTTTGCTCCACTGTGAAACATTTCCTACACTAGTGGGTGTGGTAAAACTAACTAATACTATTATAACTATTACAAACAATATATATTCACAATGGCTTCAGATTCACTTTTTGACGATGGATCTCTAATGGATTTTTCAAATTCTCTTCCAAAAGTTTCGGATCACGATTTGATGGTAAGTTTTAAGACTATATTTGTTTACATTATATTTGTTATTTTTTAGAAAGTGTCTTTCGTTGTTCATGTACCTATACCTATACTGACTTTTCTTAGAAATCATTTTATTTTTTCAATGTACATTTCATACATTGAATGACTTTCATCACTTCATTTATTATTTCACTTTCTTAAGTTATTCATGAATTTAATTCTATACATTAAGATTACCTAATAACAGAGTAGCTTTTCTGCATACATTGTCTGCTCACCGGTATCGTGTTTTCTGCGCCACTTTCGTCTAAAAAAGTCTTTATTTTTTGCGCACCTTACTAGTGACCCATATTGACCACAAAGTTGCTATACAAAGTTCTCTGCATTGCGACTGACTTCTTTTAATTGAAACTACGTGCTAGGTATCGAAATTAACCTTTTAACAGTTTATTAAATTTAGTAATGTAAACCTTACTAAGTCTTTCACTGCGGTTCACATATAACATTATATTAAAGTTACCATGATATAATTATTAAATATTTCTTATTTCACTTTTACATATTACAGCCTATTGCATACTCTCCTTATTTTTCCTGAAATAGCCTCGCTATTGTTTAATAGCTTTACTAGTTTAATTTAATTTTTATTTAATAATTATATTATGGTAACTTTGATATAATGTTATATGTGAACCGCAGCTTTACCTCACTGTTTAGCATTAGCTTTTCTAGTAAGAGCTCCACTGTTGAATAGCTTCACCAGCACGTTGAAGGCATGGCTGAGGATGTTGAACTCTGTTTGTAACAACCTGTTCATCGCCTCACTCACTGCTATGGCAATTTCCTCAACTTTCTTCGCTATTTTAGTCACTGGAGCTGTCTGCATTCCTCACTCCTTTTCTCTAGTAACTGTTTTACTATTTTCACTTGACTTGAAAGAATGATTTTATTTATTTATTCAGTGCCTATTTAAAAGGTAGTAATTATTAGATTATCGGTATAATTCAAGGTAAACATAGTTATTGGTATTAGCTATTACTTTCCATTAACTGACTAGTAAATGACTATTAGTTTCCACTAAATGACTAAAAGTTTCCACTAAATGACTATTAAAGTGATGTTCTATAACATAATAGCATAGCATCCACTTCTCTATTTCTCGCATCACTTATTTTCCGTTGCTGCGTCACACTTTAGTCCGTTAGTTTACTTACGGAGAGAGAGTGTCACTACGGTGCTACTAACACTAAGCAGTACTATCAGCTGATGTGGTACTATCAGCTACTAAGCAGTACTATCAGCTGATGTGGTACTATCAGCTACTAAGCAGTACTATCAGCTGCTAAGCAGTACTATCAGCTACTAAGCAGTACTATCATCTACTAAGCAGTACTATCAGCTGATGTGGTACTATCAGCTACTAAGCAGTACTATCATCTGGTGTGGTACTGGTACTATCAGCTGCTAAGCAGTACTATCAGCTACTAAGCAGTAAGCAGTACTATCAGCTGATGTGGTACTATCAGCTGCTAAGCAGTACTATCAGCTGATGTGGTACTATCAGCTGCTAAACAGTACTATCAGCTGATGTGGTACTGGTACTATCAGCTGATGTGGTACTGGTACTATCAGCTGCTAAGCAGTACTATCAGCTGATGTGGTACTGGTACTATCAGCTGCTAAGCGGTACTATCAGCTACTAAGCAGTACTATCAGCTGATGTGGTACTATCAGCTGCTAAGCAGTACTATCAGCTGCTAAGCAGTACTATCATCTGATGTGGTACTATCAGCTACTAAGCAGTACTATCATCTGGTGTGGTACTATCAGCTGCTAAGCAGTACTATCATCTGATGTGGTACTATCAGCTGCTAAGCTGTACTATCAGCTGATGTGGTACTATCAGCTACTAAGCAGTACTATCAGCTGCTAAGCAGTACTATCAGCTGATGTGGTGCTATCAGCTGCTAAGCAGTACTATCACCTGCTAAGCAGTACTATCAGCTGCTAAGCAGTACTATCAGCTGCTAAGCAGTACTATCAACTACTGAACAGTACTATCAGCTGTTAAGCAGTACTATCATCTGATGTGGTACTATCACCTGCTAAGCAGTACTATCACCTGCTAAGCAGTACTATCAGCTGCTAAGCAGTACTATCAGCTGCTAAGCAGTACTATCAACTACTGAACAGTACTATCATCTGCTAAGCAGTACTATCAGCTGCTAAGCAGTACTATCATCTGCTAAGCAGTACTATCAACTACTGAACAGTACTATCAGCTGCTAAGCAGTACTTTCATCTGATGTGGTACTATCAGCTGCTAAGCAGTACTATCACCTGCTAAGCAGTACTATCACCTGCTATGCAGTACTATCACCTGCTATGCAGTACTATCACCTGCTAAGCAGTACTATCACTTGCTAAGCAGTACTATCAGCTACTAAGCAGTACTATCAGCTGCTAAGCAGTACTATCAGCTGCTAAGCAGTACTATCAGCTGCTAAGCAGTACTATCACCTGCTAAGCAGTACTATCACCTGCTAAGCAGTACTATCACCTGCTAAGCAGTACTATCACCTGCTAAGCAGTACTATCAGCTGCTAAGCAGTACTATCATCTGCTAAGCAGTACTATCAGCTGCTAAGCAGTACTATCAGCTGCTAAGCAGTACTATCAGCTGCTAAGCAGTACTATCATCTGCTAAGCAGTACTATCCGCTGCTAAGCAGTACTATCAGCTGCTAAGCAGTACTATCATCTGCTAAGCAGTACTATCATCTGCTAAGCAGTACTATCCGCTGCTAAGCAGTACTATCAGCTGCTAAGCAGTACTATCAGCTGCTAAGCAGTACTATCAGCTGCTAAGCATTACTATCAGCTGCTAAGCAGTACTATCAGCTGCTAAGCAGTACTATCAGCTGCTAAGCAGTACTATCAGCTGCTAAGCAGTACTATCAGCTGCTAAGCAGTACTATCAGCTGCTAAGCAGTACTATCAGCTGCTAAGCAGTACTATCAGCTGCTAAGCAGTACTATCAGCTGCTAAGCAGTACTTTCAGCTGCTAAGCAGTACTATCAGCTGCTAATCAATACTATCATCGGATGTGGTACTACTACTATAGGCTACTAAATGTTGAATTGTGTTGCTTTTTTTTTAGCTGTGCAATCGAAAATATGGAACTGTTCGAGAACTCTGAACTTACCTCACTAAACTCTAAAGCATCTCTGAGTTTTTCAAATTAATCTTCATAGATTTATATATAAATGAAGATTACTTTGAAACTCTACAAAAATGTCAGCATGTAGTTTGTTGTACTGCTTAGCTCATGGGTGTTTTATGGCCTGGCAAAGGTTTGGAGAGCCTGGTACACATATAGAAGTAGTCGATTTCATAATTAATATAATGGAAGTATTAACGCACGCTAGGTATTAGGGTGTTGAAGGGGTTTAAAACGCGCAGCGCATTCTCGAGATTGTGCAAATCGGCAACTGGCTAGGAATATAAAAATTATCCTAGTAGCTAGATAAAATCAGGCGTTAATTCATGTCTATTGTATACCTCGTAATTGAGTATATTCAGTCTTTATCACTAAAATTTATCAAATATTAAGGTTAATTAAATTGTTCGTATTTTCTGTCGAAAGTATCATAATAATGCGTAAATCGCTAATTAATTATTATATCGGAACTAAAAGTACAGGTATAAAGTAAATCTAAACCTTCATTGCATTACTTCTACTATATCTATCTAGTTTTCTAGTTACAGTGTTTACAACCTCAGCTCTAGTTGTTAGTTGCAACCATAGCTCTAGTTGTTAGTTGCAACCATAGCTCTAGTTGTTAGTTGCAACCATAGCTCTAGTTGTTAGTTGCAACCATAGCTCTAGTTGTTAGTTGCAACCGTAGCTCTAGTTAGTTGCAACCATAGCTCTAGTTGTTAGTTGCAACCATAGCTCTAGTTGTTAGTTGCAACCATAGCTCTAGTTGTTAGTTGCAACCATAGCTCTTGTTGTTAGTTGCAACCATAGCTCTAGTTGTTAGTTGCAACCATAGCTCTAGTTGTTAGTTGCAACCATAGCTCTAGTTGTTAGTTGCAACCATAGCTCTTGTTGTTAGTTGCAACCATAGCTCTAGTTGTTAGTTGCAACCATAGCTCTAGTTGTTAGTTGCAACCATAGCTCTAGTTGTTAGTTGCAACCATAGCTCTAGTTGTTAGTTGCAACCATAGCTTTTGTTGTTAGTTGCAACCATAGCTCTAGTTGTTAGTTGCAACCGTAGCTCTTGTTGTTAGTTGCAACCGTAGCTCTAGTTGTTAGTTGCAACCGTAGCTCTTGTTGTTAGTTGCAACCATAGCTCTAGTTGTTAGTTGCAACCATAGCTCTAGTTGTTAGTTGCAACCATAGCTCTAGTTGTTAGTTGCAACCATAGCTCTTGTTGTTAGTTGCAACCGTAGCTCTAGTTGTTAGTTGCAACCATAGCTCTAGTTGTTAGTTGCAACCATACCTCTAGTTGTTAGTTGCAACCATAGCTCTAGTTGTTAGTTGCAACCATAGCTCTAGTTGTTAGTTGCAACCATAGCTCTAGTTGTTAGTTGCAACCATAGCTCTAGTTGTTAGTTGCAACCATAGCTCTAGTTGTTAGTTGCAACCATAGCTCTAGTTGTTAGTTGCAACCATAGCTCTAGTTGTTAGTTGCAACCATAGCTCTAGTTGTTAGTTGCAACCATAGCTCTAGTTGTTAGTTGCAACCATAGCTCTAGTTGTTAGTTGCAACCATAGCTCTAGTTGTTAGTTGCAACCATAGCTCTAGTTTATCGTTATCATTGTTATATCCTATAATATGTAGCTGTATATAGCTGTACAATATTTTCCTGCTATTCTCCTTTGGCTGTTCTTCTTAGAAGGCTGTAGGTAATGGTGTACTTTAGTAAGAAAATGGTGCAATTGCCAGCACAGGATGCTTGCCACTGATAACACTATCAAATTATCTAATGTGTAAGTAGTGTACTCTTTTGACAGGTCTTTGCTGTCCTAATTGGTAGAAAGGACTTAGTTGATTTAAGTAAGATGCCGTGTTATGTTTATTAGTTATATACCTAATTACCTATACCAGTTTTATATTGTATTTATGCATCGTGTACTCAATAATATTTAAAATACATTAGACATTCAGGAAATTTCAATCGGTTATGATGGTAAGTGTTCGTGATAATACATGTGTTGATATAGAAATGCCCTCATTTTGATTTTTCTTCAAACAAAATGTGTCCTACTTAAAGTATTCAACTGTACCAGTCGTTCATCAGCCTTTACTTTTTAATGTTTTTATTCATCCAGCCTTATTTTTTCTATAAGATAGTCAGGTGTTTTTGTAGTTTTCCCTGTAATCAACAGGTTTCCATGCCTCCTGTACTAGGAACTGGTAGTGAAATACCTACAGAGAAATAAAAAGTTCCAAACCGGACTAGCTATTGCGTAGGTACCAAGTAACTAGCCATCCACTGCAGGATGATTTGAAGGAATCTACTACTTAGTAGGCCATGCCACGTAATATCTTACTCAGCATTTATAATAATATATTTTGTTTAACATTATCAACTTTAATAATAAAAATCTATTTATTGATTAGTTATATCATATAAATATAATAATATACTTAAATATATTAGCATTGTATATTCATGGGTAAGTTACGAATTATCGGTCAGTTCCACATCTTCGGTCATATAAATATTAACGATATAATAATTATTCTACCAATTAAAATGACACAATTATCATTATACATTTTTTTTTAAATGACAGAAAATGAGCAACTGACCGAAAACTCACCTTATAGGTTTATTTGAGTATCTACCAGTGCCACACTCTATGCTCTGTAGTCTAAACTCCATACTCTTTACTATGAGTACATACTCTACACTAAGAGTCTCGTACAATCGATGATATCGACGTGTGACATTTCCTAAGAGAGTGTAGCTTTCTCCAGCACGACTCATCTCAGTTATTCCAGGTATAGATCTTACTCGCCTGCATTCAAGGACAGTGCTGGAGTAGCTCTTGGTAATGCATACCATGGGAATATTTGATATTAACTGTACTATAACGTGATAGTCTGCATCTTGATAGCCTTGACTAGAAAATAACTTTTGACCCTTCTTCAGTTTATAACTGGTGAACGGTATTTCCTTATTTTTTCATAAATTGTAAATTGTTGAAAGTATTTTCTCTAACTATTGAATAGCTTTAAAAATTAAAAACAAGAATAATAAATATTAGAGATTAAGGAATATGCATACAAGTTCCGACTTCAGTTCCCAATTTTCTCCCTCCAATTGTCCTTTCCTCTCTTCTCTCCAGTTCCCCCTCTCTCTTCAGTTCTCCAATTCTCCCTCAGTTCACCTCTCTCCTCTCATTTCCAATCAGTTCATAATGTCAGGTCACTAAGAATACCTCCAAAGTCTGAACTCTTTTCGCCATAGCTATGCTGTATTCCTAAAAATAGTTGCACTAAATAATTGAAACTACTGCTGTACACAATATATTCTAAATAACACTGATATAATTACATAATGATAATATATACTATATAATAGTTACAATAATCGTTGCATAATAGTTACATTAAATAGTTAAAGTTGCTGGCTTGCTTCTGTACTCAGAATATTAATTGACAACTTGTTCGGTATTTAGAAGTAGCACTGACCTTTTTAAGCATGTATGGATCTAATTTTAAATCTTGATACAAAGAACTTCTTTTTTTAGTATCGGTGTATATCTCTGCAGTGAATATAGTATAAGTTGAAGTAAAGATTGATGTCAAAAGGTCATCTTTGTGCCTGAAGTCTCTTGTACTTTGCTTTAAATTATATCTTTATTTTCTCTCACGGTAACTGCTCTCGTCTCTGACGATGAATCAGCACTTTACATCTCCTCCGCACTTTCCAAATTGAAACTGGTAGGTAGTCGTTCTAAAAAGACAGACAACTTGTGAAAGAACCTGTGTGAAAGGCAAACCGTTTGTCTGTGATTGCGAATAGCGCTAATGATGTGCACTTCTATATTGTATGAGATGTACTAGTGTAGTAAGTCTTACTTTACTGTATTAAGTGTACTAGTGTAGTAAGTCTTACTTTACTGTATGCAGTGTACTAGTGTAGTAAGTCTTACTTTACTGTATGCAGTGTACTAGTGTAGTAAGTCTTACTTTACTGTATGAAGTGTACTAGTGTAGTAAGTCTTACTTTACTGTATGAAGTGTACTAGTGTAGTAAGTCTTACTTTACTGTATGAAGTGTACTAGTGTAGTAAGTCTTACTTTACTGTATGAAGTGTACTAGTGTAGTAAGTCTTACTTTACTGTATGAAGTGTACTAGTGTAGTAAGTCTTACTTTACTGTATGAAGTGTACTAGTGTAGTAAGTCTTACTTTACTGTATGAAGTGTACTAGTGTAGTAAGTCTTACTTTACTGTATGCAGTGTACTAGTGTAGTAAGTCTTACTTTACTGTATGAGATGTACTAGTGTAGTAAGTCTTACTTCACTGTATTAAGTGTACTAGTGTAGTAAGTCTTACTTTACTGTACGAGATTATGATCTAATACTAATTCCATTGAAGTCAATCAAATGTGCGCAACTTATTTCTTTAGCAATGGTGGCTGAAATGACCTGGTTAGAGGTTGCACGAAGATGAGCACTTTGCTTTCACTAGTTTTGGTGGGGAGCAACTTACAAATGTATGAGAACGTGCGCTAGACTGTGCAAAAAACGTGATGCGAACAAGAGTTCAGTTGCTTGGGAGAATGGTGAGATGGTGAGTGGATGGTGAGTGGATGGTGAGATGGAGAGTGGTGAGTCCAGTTTTGTGGCGAATAGTTTCAATATATTCTCTTTACTCTTTTCCTAACTTTATTCCATTCTACACTTGTGAGTTGAAAGTTTTTCCTCTGTGCGTACTATTGGTAACTAGCAGTGTTCGTTTTTCTCCAAACCAGTTGACTCGTTGACATTTGTTGCTCCAGTTCACTGACAAAATGGAGTAATGCAAGCTAGGGGATAGACACAGCGTGAGCTAGAATGCACTTGCACTGTCACAGTGTGAGCTAGAATGCACTTGCACTGCACTAAAAACTATTGAGGGAACTGCATTTATTTTCATTGGTGTACATGATAACTGCTGGTATCGTTGACACTAATTAATAATAAATAACTGTATATCATATGATCGGAATTGGTGAACTGTCTGATAGTCCCCGCTTTATCTTCTATGGCCCCACCATAACTTTCTCTCTTCTTTTAAAGGTTGTTACTTTGACCTGTTGAAAAGTGACACTCACTTACCAACATTGTATGGTCTGAAAACAATGTACATTGTGTATTATAATAATTTTAATTGTTACATTGTATTCGTAATTAATGCATTTCAAGTAACTAGGGAGTGTACTCTGGTTAACTGTTACTTTAACTAGGTTACTATTTATCTAGTAAGAGCAGTGACTGACACAGTGATCACAGTCACCTCAGTGATTGTTGTCACTGCTGACTTTTACAAAGACTCGCTGTATATCATTAATGACTTATACCTTATTATATCAACAAATATAGGGAATATTTTTTGATATAAAATACTAGCATTTCATTTGCTATTATATGTTTCAGTTTTTTATTGTGTCATTTAATGAATGAATTTTCATGTCTATTTTCGATTCTAGTACCCGTGCATCAATTCATTCCAATTTATCAATACATTATCATAAATGTATTCTCTTCAGTAACTTTCTATTATTTACTAATTACTCATGATGTGCAGAGAAAGAATCATGGCAGTAAACCGGCAGGCCTTCAGTCTCACCACTTAATTCACTGCACTGTAAAGTATTCATTTAAATGATGTCATCACTTGTTAATATTATTGAATTACTTTCTTCGTATTTTCAGTTGTTATCTCTACATTGTAAATATTATATTGCAGGTAACACTCGAGATAAAGAATTACTAGAGTGTCTTGAGTAGTGCAGATACAGCATAGATGCACGTGATAGATACAGTACATGCATCATAGATACAGTAGATGCATCATAGATACAGTAGATGCATCATAGATACAGCAGATGCATCATAGATACAGTAGATGCATCATAGATACAGTAGATGCATCATAGATACAGTAGATGCATCATAGATACAGTAGATGCATCATAGATACAGTAGATGCATCATAGATACAGTAGATGCATCATAGATACAGCAGATGCATCATAGATACAGCAGATGCATCATAGATCAGCAGATGCATCATAGATCAGCAGATACACATGTGGTAGAGCAGATACATTAGATAGAGTAGATACACATTATATTGATATAACAGATACACTGTAGACAGAGAAGATACACTATATCAAACACACATGTTTTAATCTAAACACATGCAAGTGGTTCATACTATGTACACTAAGTAGTTTTACCGAGATGTAGTCTATGCCTAAAAAACTTGTAGTGAACCATTGCTATTCAGATTTAATTTATTATTTCTGCCCTTGATTGGCTTGCGTTATAGAAATTTAGAAAATACTTATAAGTTATAGTTACTATTTTAAAAATGTGATGCAATAATAGCCAATTTATCCTTTCTCCAATGTATTTTCAGTATTACCTCTCGAAAAAGCCCATCACCGTAACTCTAGGAGTAAAAAGCCCATCTCCGTAACTCTAGGAGTAAAAAGCCCATCACCGTAACTCTATGAGTAAAAAGCCCATCACCGTAACTCTATGAGTAAAAAGCCCATCACCGTAACTCTAGGAGTAAAAAGCCCATCACCTCAACTCTATGAGTAAAAAGCCCATCTCCGTAACTCTAGGAGTAAAAAGCCCATCACCGTAACTCTATGAGTAAAAAGCCCATCACCGTAACTCTATGAGTAAAAAGCCCATCTCCGTAACTCTAGGAGTAAAAAGCCCATCACCGTAACTCTATGAGTAAAAAGCTTTATAGTAAATACGTTACATCTTCAGTTGAGACAAGGTTATTTAACTTATTTTGTATATCTTAGGTAAGTGTAATAGATACCCCAGACAAGGGATACTCTATCATCTAACTATGAGACTCGTACCCTCTTACGCTTAGTGGCTAAAACTAACCATCTTTGGGGAGTGCTTTTACAAAATATTAGTGTGATAAATTGGGAAATGTCAGCAAAGAGATGTGCTTTCAAGAATTCTATAAACTCGACTATATTTTGAAAAATGGGAATGGTTACATTTTCGAAGTTATTTCTTAATGAAAGGATTTTTAATTCAATACAATAAACATGTTAATTCAATACAGTGATCATGTAACCACATTCTACCAGGTAAAGTTCGTTAGTTGCTTTAATGTCGCAGCAGACGACTAAGCAAGTCTTAAGTATCACTTACCGTCTTACCTATCAGTTAACCTTGATAACAATTATCTTATCGCCATGCTCATATTCTCATCAAAAACATCAATCTTATGTTGTACATCTTCATGTACTTACTACTATATATCTTGTTAATTTGCCATGCCATTAACCAAAAAGTGAATGCTGTGTTTTTGAGCGTGTGTATGTATACTCATTAAGGACCATTTTGACAGTTGTTTGCTGCCACATGTGTGCTAACACCTGTTCTAGTTCATCTATCTCGCATGTATTGGTCTCAGATGTGCCACATCTAAAGAACATGCTACTAAACATGTAAACCTGACACAAAACATGCTTCTATTGATATGTTCTAATAGGTATGCATGTTTATATTCATTTTTGGAGTTGGTGATTTTTGTTATACTTCAGGTACAGAATTTTATCAATAGTTGACTACTATCGCCATGATTATTATCACACTATTTAATAGTACTACTATCACCTTGAATACTATCAACTAGTACTATCACATACACTATTAATCAACACATTATCATTATAATTACTATCTAGTTACGCTATTTATACTCAAATTATCTATGTTCGATAATTATAAATGATTATTACAACTAATTATGAATATAGATTTTTGTATCTAAATAAATATGAATAGATTAATGAACACCTGTAACTTGTTTAAAATATTAATTAAAACGATATTAGCTTCGAAATTAGTTGTTTTTATTTACCAGCCTCACCACCAGGGTGCTGAGGCTTGTAATCACCAGCCTCAGCACCCTCACCCCGTTACCATGGTTGCTATCACTGGTTATTTAGTCTTTAATATCCCAGTGACGTCAGAGGCTGATATAGTGTTTGTGTACACCAAACTATTGATCAAACTAAAATGTCATTGAGTGGCCATTGAAAATAATGACCTAAGCGATAGCGTTGTTATTTGCCGAGTAGAGTTTAATAACTTTGCTACCCACTTCACCCCTACTGTAGGTGTGAGACATTCCACCTCTACTCAGGACAAGGGAGTACTGTTTTTTCTACACCTTGTAATCTATAATGGGGGACACTTTCTAATTTTCTATTCTGAAGAACCGTACCCGCGACCTTGAGTTTCTACTGTCAGCTGTAGTCACTGTCAACATAAACACAGGCATTTCATAGTGATAATATAAACACTGGCTTTTGATGGTTATTCTGAATGTATTCTGCTCAAATTACACCACCACACTGCTCTTGTACGCACTAATGCTTTTATTTACGGAAAATAGTTGGCTGTAATTGGTAGGTACTGATGAGAAAGCTACTGTTTAGCTGAACGAGAATGTAATGAGCTGTCTAATATTCTAACATGAATAGTATGAGCCGTCCCATGTCCTATCATTTGATATCTCTTTTCTATCATTCTCCTCTTCATTCTCTCCGTGTAAGTCAAAGTTTGTAATTTAGTCACCTGACACTGGCTGTGTTGTTTGTTTGAAGTTGGTGGGGTATCGAATGGGTAATTAGAGTACCGAATGAACACCAATCAACTAGGAGTGTAATGAAGTACATGCTGTATGCACTAGTGTACACAGCATGTATACAGTGCACACAGCATGTATACAGTGCACGCAGCATGTATACAGTGCACGCAGCATGTATACAGTGCACGCAGCATGTATACAGTGCACACAGCATGTATACAGTGCACACAGCATGTATACAGTGCACGCAGCATGTATACAGTGCACGCAGCATGTATACAGTGCACACAGCATGTATACAGTGCACACAGCATGTATACAGTGCACGCAGCATGTATACAGTGCACGCAGCATGTATACAGTGCACACAGCATGTACTAGTACATGCCTTCTCTACTATCAAAACTAATACATTCTATATGAATGACATGCTTTAAATCACCACTACTACACAGCAAATAACAGCACCCCTGTTTATTTCTCTCTTCTCCACCACTCCATGTTGTTTTCATTGGTTTATCTCACAGTTGCCCCTTGTCCGTACTGACCCAATATAGCGTTAGTACCTCTTGAAATGTTGATGCTTGCTCTACAGTGTACCATTCATATGGACTGAGGCTAATAAATATCATAGGTAGGTATCCCCCTAACTAAATTGTTTGGGGTTTGCCTTATAGCTAATTCACTTCATTTAAATAACTAAATTGATTTAGGGTAAGTTACGAATTATAAGTCGTTTCACATCTGCGGTCATATAAGAAAATGATATAATTAGAATTAAATACTAATTAGTATATACTTTTCTCCTATATGTCCGTGGATGTTAAACCTACTCATAATTCGTTACTTATCCTAAATACTGTACCCAATAGTTCTAGTGACTGTACACTACATATAACTACAGTCTGTTATTCTAATCAGAGTCAGTTAGTCAGTACATACGCTGTGTTTGGTACTGGTGAAGTAATGCTTTGTAGGATAAAGGCCTCTCTGTGCGTTACTGTTACTTAGTAACCCTCAGTAACGTGTCTGTGGTAACTTCCTACCACACTCATCTGTTACCAGCAAAAATACCATTACCCTCTGTTACCAGCATGAGCTAATACCATTACCCTCTGTTACCAGCATGAGCTAATACCATTACCCTCTGTTACCAGCATGAGCTAATACCATTATCCTCTGTTACCATCATGAGCTAATACCATTACTCTCTGCTACCAGCACACTGCACAGGGTATTAGTATTTTCTGCCTCAGTTACCAGGTCCCTCAAAAATCTCACTCATGGCATTTTTTTCCGGATGTATTCCCCTCAAATGCTTCACATTTACCCGCATGTTCAACCGACTATAACCACCCCTCTTGGGGAATTGAGACCGTTACAATGTGCCATATTAATGTGTACCATGTGCCACATTAATATGTAGTATGTGCTACATTGATGTGGTTACTGCAGCTCATGCCTTTACCATAGACAACACCCCCATTATATTGCCCCTATGTCTCAGCATGGTGTTATAGCACTGAAAAGATGTTATGATAGGGCAAGGTGCAATTACCACATGAAAATGAAATGCCAGATGAAAATTTCAATAGATTATTATTAAAAAAATGTCCACAATGAATATACTCTAATGCGTTTTTTTATCTATTATTAAATTGGTATCTGGTAATTATTACTTTACCCTATGTGTAAGCTTTATTTTTCTGCGTTAACATCAATACTCTAAGAGCAGTGCTCCACTCTACTTATTTATATCATTGAAATGCTTTCATTCAGTACCTAAGTGTGTTTATGCCAAACTTTGAAGGTTTACAGACCAATTTAGTGTTTAAATTCATTAGTGACTATTTGAAAGTTTCTTTGATGGCATATAGTGACCTTAAAGGAGGATGCTTATTTTTACTCCAAAATAGATCACTAATGGCTTTTCTCTCTCAATTTGTTGCTATTGAGAGAGACAGCGTGGGAGGCAGTGACGTCATGAGCGCTTTTCTTCGTGATTGCTTTACCGGGAGAGAGGGAGTACTGTGTAATAAGAGTAATCACCCTGTATACTAATACACAGTGTGTCTTTTCTGTTGGTTGGTTGCAAGAAAAATGTCACCCTTCAACATTAAATATATCTGATTTTTTATATATTATTTTTACTATTAATACCCCGTTAATTTTAATGGGGAAATACACTAGTGTGTAATAAGAGTACTGTGTAATTATAATAGATAATACATGTGTTTGTTTAGTGAACCACACAGTCAAAGGAGAGGGACAATGGGTAGGGGGTATGACGAATTATCGCACAGTTCACTTTGTTGATCGTATAAGAAATTGATGACATTTAACTCTATTGTATTTGGTATCTAGGATAACAGGTATCATAGATACCAATTAAAGTATCCAGTTTTTCTCATATGATCGAGAATGTAGAACTGTCCGATAATTCGAAAGTTACCCTATAGGTACACATGGTAGTTCCACTTATATCCCTAGCGTGGAAAATGGTAATGGTGAATATTTGCCGGGTATATGTGAATAGTTTTAGTGTATCGTATTAAGCGGTAGTGCTTGGAGTGACTATTTATACGCTAGTTTCCATTGCAGTAATGCAGTTTCTTTAGATATTCCAGAGAAAGATATTAACAAAAGAAAATATCTTTTCTTTTCTTTGTCGATATATTTTCTATTTTAGTTACTTTTTCTCTGACGGTAAATTTGTTACACCCTCCAACCTTTGCTAACCAAAGTCTTTATGCTGTGAGACTGTGTTAGGTCACTGTGACATCACTGTATTCACTGCTTCAGATCACTGTGACAGGATGTAGAGAGGGCGTATTGTTTATCACTGTAGTAGCTACTCTCTGATTACCCTAAACTCTCATTGGTACTCTCATATATCATTACTCTCACTGCTATTTGCTACTCTCTGATGACTCTGCTGTTGATATTGAAATTATTTAACTATTATCTATTGTAAGATTGTTATATTAAATTTTTAAGATAAATTAGCTATAAACGCTAATGTAGTATGTATTCAGTACGTCATCACCATACTCTTGTTAGTACTTGCCATTTCTCGCTGTGTTACTGTTAGCACTAACTACAGTGATATAATAGTCTGCTGCTAAGGTGTCACACTAACACTCTCATATAAATGGTATGTGTTTACCTATTCATATGATAGTACCATTAGCCTCACTCTGTGTGGTGATAGTACTATTACTGTAGGTAGGTGATAGTACACAGTAGTTATTGGCTTAACTAACAGTACATGTCTCTTTACAGTGGCCATGAGACTCTGTCTCAGTAGACACTAAACTCTTCATGTCTCCGTACAGGTTGCCTTTCAATTTACTCCATATTTTCTGTAGTATTTTATTTACTCTATAAATTCAATGCAACATATTTTGTGTATTGAAGATTTACATTTTTAAGTGTAACTATTGTACGTGTTTATTTAATAATTTTGTTATGCTTTATATATTTGTGAAATACACAATAATCTTATTTCTCCGCCTATGGGTTCATTTTTCCTAGTTTTAACTATAAGATGTAGCTAGTGTTTTATATTAACGCTATTCACTAGGTGTTCAATAAAGTAATAAAGACACTACTGGTACTGACTCAGTAGTCATTTCCCTAGTTTCTATTCCTCAAGGTGTGTGTTTGCCTTTAGTTTGTCAAACCTTGTGCTTGTGTTTGCTAACAACTTGCAGTGACCGAGCAAACTTACATGCAAAGGGTAGCCACTCTCTCATTTTAAACACACATTATTGTCTAGGTAATGTTTCACTCGGAATTTGTTAGAAATGTATCTAATTGTACAGAAATCACATTTTATATTATGCTTTTTCTATCAATTTTCAATCAAATCATATTTTTTTGCTAAATAATTGACTGCAGTGACCTCTGCAGCATCAAAAGTCATATCGGTGCTCTTCATTTTCCTCCTTGCCAAGGGTAGAACGTACTGGCGACTCTTTACACCACCTCTGTCCTTGAAAGGCGTGGTAAAAACCGCACACTGTTGGGATATTCCCGGACTCATGTTCTAATATTAGTTACTTCTCCGTAAAAACATTATTCATTGTTTTTAAATATCAAAATAACCAACACAATATTATTTTTTATGTAATTCATTGAAGTAGCTATAGAGTATCGTACGCACATTTTATTTATTTGTTGCATTGAGTAATAACAATATATGTCCTTTTTAATCATTTTTTTATGAAATTATTTCATGGTTGTTGATCAAAATAAAAGGAGAATAATAATTATGTAATTTTTTCTTTACTCAATTAATTCTCAGTTATTTAATTGTTATTAATTATATTGAATGTTCTTCACGCTTTATTCACCCCTAATAAGTTGGTCAGTAGTCGTCATTTGTTAGGTTTCCCATGATTGTTCTGCTTCGTCACTTGCTTAGAAGAACAGACAAAAAGAGCTCTGGGAAAACCTACAAAGCGCTCAGGTTGCATAGCATCAATGTAGAAAATGTTAGTCGATAGTAGTGTGTGTCTGTGTACTAAAATATATTAATTTATTATCATCACGATGAGATAAATGCGTCTTATCATAACACGGTAGCCATATGTTAACTCTATTCTTTCCATTTATCGCCAACGTTTATATGGCAATAGTCAATGAGTTATGTAATGAATTCTATCATTGAGCTTATATTAAGTATAACATTTTGTTGTTTCTTAATCTTTCAACTAATATATTTAATTTTTTGTTTCAGAATAATATTCTGTTCGATGGAATGTTCGCCAATGAAGTCCCCTCTCTGGATGTCAGCCTCGAGGACAACAGCAGTCTGGAACTGGCGGGGCGTCTCTCCCCCACCCAGTACCCCGGCAGCTTCCTCGACAGTGACTCTATCCCCTCAGACATACCGGACATGGCAGACCTGACACTGAAGCAACTGCTAGATAACATAGAGGGTTTTCCTGACGAAAGCATCGACTCCCTCTCCACCCCCTCCTCCCACCACCTCTTTGGTGACTTTACCAAAACAGACGATGACTTCAGAGAACCCACCGATGTGATAGTGGGGGAGGGGAGCAGCCGAGTGCCCACCAGTCCCACTGAGTCAGACTCTTCAGATTCCTCCACAGACTCTGGCATGTCCAGTGATGATACCTGCAGTATACCAAATATCCAAGTGAGTACCTAGATAGGGCTAAAGTACGAATTAGCGGTCTGTTTCACATCTTCGGTCATATAATATAAAACTATATAATATTTATTATTTTACTTTTTATTGGTATCCATGATACCTGCATGTATCGTGGATACCAATTAGATAATTATTATTTTTACATCGTTTTTTTCTTATATGACCGAAGATGTGAATCTGACCGATAATTAGTAACTTACCAAACATAGAAAAACAGTAACCTGTGTTAACACCATGTTTCTACTTATTAATGACATTTTCTCATTTATTAGGAACTTATCTCTATTTCCTTTGATGAGACTATGTATTTTCTAGTTACCTGTCAGCTATCTCACCTATTGGCTATTAATTAGCAGTTACCAAATGTATGAAAGACATAAGTCATGACTAGTAGCATGAGTAATGTCTAGAGTGACTGACTCTAATGATCCATTCGACACAGTAATGGGGTCAATGTGACTATACTGAATTAATGGCGATGAGAAATCTATTCAAGTAACATAGGTATTCAACATTTCCATTTTATTTCGTCTCTCAGTGCGTGAATCTTTTTATGCTTTCCAAACGATCTCCACTTTCATTTTTTTAACTTTGTTTCTAATCTGATTCTCATCAAACCAAAACATTAGAAAAGAAAAATGGAGGTCAGGAATGAAAACAAACAAATTCTAGGCATTTGAAGATACCGAAAAAGTCAGGGAATTTGACCGCATAGGCGAATTACGTCAGTAGCTATTTGAAAATAGGGTGGACGAAGATTAGGTTCCACATTTTCGACCATAGCTTTAAGAAAAAATATAAATAAGAAGTTGAAATGTTCAATTCTATATTTTTTCTTATATGGTCGAAATGTGTAAATGTTCGACAACCCGGACTTGATCCTAATCTTAGTCCATCCTATTTTCAAATATTGACGTGGTTCGAATGTGTGGTCAAATTCTTAGCAGATAGAAATAGTTTTTATGAAGTCTTCATGACTTTCTGGTTATCTTCAGATCTGTGGTGCTCCGTACTGCCATTTTGTCTCGATTTGTCAGGCCTCAGCTTTCATTTAACGTACTATTGTTCTAAAAATAGTGTGTTAAACTTATCTTAATTTTCATATTAACTCTGTATCGATTTAGTGATTATATTCAGTCATTTAAACTAAGTATTAAAACCGGTTCGGTGGATGGTAAAGATTAAACGTTTAAATTCCTAATTTTTCACCAAGTTTATTCTGCGCTTGATGGTCCCTGTTTAAGAATCACAGTCCTGGACATTACCTGGAATACCTGTACTGGTTTGACAGATTTCGACTTTTCTTTTTTCAAACCACCGACCTAATTAGAACAGTTTTTCATTAATTAATGATTGTATGTACTGTTTCATTAATTAATTAATGATTGTATGTATAATACACTGTTTCATTAATTAATTAATATATGTATAATGATGATGCTTTATTGAGTACGCGAACTGCGTATAAACGATTCAGTTAATTATTTATTTATTTTTACTTTGCTTTATTGCTATTAATCTTATTGCGCTGTTAACTTTATTTTATATAATTATAATATATAATATAAAGTTTCTATTGTTGAAGTAAAGGGAAATTATTTGATGACTTTTCTGTTAACTTTTTTTTATGAAAAAAAAAAAACGAGAAGATAAACTAAAACTAAAATAAAAAAATATGAAAGAGGCAACAAAAATTTCTTTTCATGCATACTAAATCATGAATTAAAGGACAATAATTTTATAATAGTTTTCATTCATATACCACTATACAGTAGCTATATAGGAAATCTGACCAAGTAACGATATCTATGATGCATGTTGATCCACCTACCTGCATAACATGAGTGAAAATGTGAATGCGTCATTATGTATGTAGTTCACATACATAATGACATAGCTATTGTCACTAGTCTCTTAATTGGAACATATTTATCATACTTCTGTAGGTTAGTCAGTTCATTTTACTACTACATAGTGCAGTACTTGTTGTTTTTCTATTAAAAATTCAATTATTACAATGGGTCTAGGATTTAAAAGCAATAGTCAAAACTGTGATTTTCCTATAGATCTCTGACTCATGATTATTATGATATAGCTAGCTAGGTTGTAGTAAATTTGATATCAATAAATGATGGTCTTCTAATTTGCATAGCAATGATTGTGTTAGCATTTTTTTCATGATGTTTGTTTCCCCTGTCAGACCCCCTCCCCATACCGCGATGAGAGAGTCCTGTCACCCCCCAGAAGGTCCATTGCCCCGGACAGTACCTCCAGTAAGCCCAAACTGTCGATTCCTTATTCCACACCCAGTGAACTACAGACTAACTACATCATCAGTAACAACAGACCCACTGGTGAGTAACTGCACTTACTCTTAGTGCATTGGTGCGATCTTGATCTTTCAAGTACACTGATTTTATTAAATTATATTGATTAAAATTTCTTAAGTGGTAATTCACTGTAGCAAAATAAAAAGATTCATTAACACACATTTTGAATATCATCATTATTATCGTGGTTTTTCCCCTCTTTCCATACTCTTTTTTTCATTTTTTCACTGCCTCTTCATTGAATGCAGTCACCACAGTTAGCTGTGTTATTAATTACCCTCACTTACCCCCTCTATGCCGTGTCACTTGCTAGTTCCAATGAAATGCTGTGCAAACAACTCGGTTCTTTAGGTCATTAGTTGCCATTCACTCTATCAAAGAGGTTTATTTCAAAGAAAGAAAGGACCATAGCCTCAATGTTATATAGTCCAATGGTACACTTTCTAACAATTAGAACAGAATTGTTTGGTCAGTTCCAATTCTGTTTTGAATTATCTGTATTATTGCCACAATCCCCTTAAGGAATGAATTCAAACACTCAATCTATGTATAATATTCCACATAAGTTAGTTAGTTAGCAAGTCCGTCTTTATTTACTATGTATCCTTTAGTTCAACTCCCCAGCCTCCCTAAGTCTGTTCTTTGCGATAAGAAGTCGTCTTTTCGCTCTGTTTGGACATTTATTTTGCCGCTAATAGCAATAGCTTTATATTTCAGTTAAATTTATAGACTGAAAAGAAATAGTCGTAGGCGTATGTGATAAATAAACTTGCTATTGCACTTTGTAAATATATCCCTAGTGACTGAATTAACATTGAAAAGACTGTTATAATTTTCTGCTCTATTTGTAACGAATATTCCTCTCTTTTATTGCAGTGAGCAAAGTCACCACCACCCCCCAGTTTATCGTGCAGAAGAGACCCCTAAACTCCACACTGAGGCCTAGCAAGCACGCTAAGATCACAGTACCCAGTGGCTCACTACAACCAGTCACTCTGATGACCAGCAATCAGGCTGGTAAAGCCAAGCCACACACCATAGTGCTGAACAAGGGCACCCTCCTGCCCAGGCACGGCACCACCCTCAGGAAAGGACAGTCTATCTCCCCCAGCGTGGTCACCCTGAGTGGCGTCAACAAAACAGCTGGTATCAGCAAGTCCCCCAAGATCAGCAGCAGTCAGCTGATAGGCAGCAAAGTCATCACCACCTCTGGCTCTAGTGTTATCACTTCCCCGTCCTTCAAAACTGGTCAGATTAGTAGCAGGGGTTCCTCCACCCCCTACATCTCCTTCATTGACAAGAATGGCAGTCAAATGGCAGTGAAACTCATCTCCAACAGTAATGGTTCTGGTGGCTCAGAGCTGTCAAAGGCAGCCTTCCCTGTCAGGACGATCGTACAGACTGGTAACAGGAGAGGTCCGCTCACCGGCAGCATCTTCAAGGGGCTCACCCTCAAGAGGGACGGAGTCATCACCACCTCCAACACCATCAAGGAGGAGACATTCTCTGATGACGATGACTACGAGCCTGGCAAGAACTGTCAGCCTCTCGTCCTCACTGGTGAGTAGGGGGGGTTATGCCTGCATGGGGGTTTGGGTTTTATTTATTTAATATTAGACCAATAGGCGAATGGTTAAATAAAATGACCAAATTTCAGAGGTAGTAGTTTCAATTGCTTTACCTAGTGCTGTACACTCAGTCACTGCTGTGTGTTCTCTATTGCAGTGGCAATGCGTAGAGCAGTGCTGTAGCTATTTGGGTCACTGTGAGACTAGTGCAATGAGAGGAGGCTTTACTATATTAATTTAACACCCCCCCCCCCCCCCCCCCCTTACTATCTACTCATGACTTTGGACAGTTAACTTGAAGAGGTCAATAGTGATATCAACCAATTTGTTCTATATTGATATAAGAACACATTGCTATGAATTTTTAGTTACTATTGATATCAACCAATTTGTTCTATATCAAAAAAATATATTATGTATCGATCTAAATAAAAAGGTCAAGTACTCGAAAATAAAATAAATGTTTTAATTTTTACATTATTTTATATATTTTACATTATTTTATGATGTGTTTATTTACTGTCCATTAAGTGACATGCGCTGCGTACATTAGTGCTATAGTTACGCTCTCTCTCTCTCTCTCTCTCTCTCTCTCTCTCCTTTGCGTATCCGTTAGATTAACGGTGCGTCAAATGACACACAAACGCACACACTCAATGTCATGCAATGTCAAACTATAGGCTCTGGAAGTTATAGTGCCTGGCTATAACTATAGTTATAGTGTGTGTGGCTATAACTATAGTGTGTGGCTATAACTAATTAACTATAGTGTGCGTGGCTATAACTATAGTGTGTGGCTATAACTAATTAACTATAGTGTGCGTGGCTATTACTACAGTTATAGTGCGTGGCTATAATTATAGTGTGCGTAGCTATAACTACAGTTATAGTGTGTGTGGCTATAGCTATAGTGTGTGTGGCTATAGCTATAGTGTGTGTGGCTATAACTATAGTGTGTTTGGCTATAACTACAGTTATAGTGCGTGGCTATAACTACAGTTATAGTGTGTGGCTATAACTATAGTGTGTGTGGCTATAACTATAGTGTGTGTGGCTATAACTATAGTGTGTGTGGCTATAACTATAGTGTGTGTGGCTATAGCTATAGTGTGTGTGGCTATAACTATAGTGTGTGTGGCTATAACTATAGTGTGTGTGGCTATAGCTATAGTGTGTGTGGCTATAACTATAGTGTGTGTGGCTATAGCTATAGTGTGTGTGGCTATAACTATAGTGTGTGTGGCTATAGCTATAGTGTGTGTGGCTATAACTATAGTGTGTTTGGCTGTAACTATAGTGTGTGTTACAGTTAGTTATAGTTGTATAGTGCTATCTATGATCGTGTTGCTATAGCTTCATATATGCTATACAATGTATTAGGCTATACCATTGATGTGATGTATAGTTTTAGCATCAGTGTAACTTCTAAGACCGTATAACTATAGCAACTATACTTTATGTAGCTACCTATAGTGGCTGATATTGTAGTATATGTGTTTATAGCTTGCCAGATACTATAGCTAATGTACCTACAATATACCTGTATGTGCTGTAGGTAGGTAGGTAGGTACTAGTAATTAAAATACCTGTCTCTATAGGTACTGCTTATAACATTAAATTTAAATGTATATAGATTAGGTCTTGATGACTATTTATATTTAAATTACATCCATTAATACTTTTAATTAACGGTATGGTGCGTGTTAAGTATAGCATTGACTGTGTAATGTTTATATGTTAAACAATTAATTATTATATTGGTGAACCTTACGATATTCATTCATTCATTCCTATGTTGTGAACATTATTATTATGTTGTAAACCTTCTATCGTGAACCTTACGATATTTAGTTATTCATTCATTTCTATGTTCACTAGAGTTTAGGCAGTGATTAGAATGTTGTCAGTACAGGTTGCCTGACTGGTTGATTTCTCTGTTCTACCAGTTTGTACTTACAGGTTACAACCCAAACTCCATTTTCAACCATTGGCTTCAAAAAAGTAAATGTTCATTTCTCTATTTTCTTTTCTGTCTGACTACACAGTGTTCACCATTTCATCATCAGCGTCCGTTAATAGGTGCCTAGGTTCAAGCTTGCCTATCAGTCCAATCGAACTGCCTGTTCTAGGGTTAATTCCCCCTATCTACTGGGCTATAGATAACAAAGAGTTACACTGAACTAGCATTTAGGCTATTTACACACAAAGACAAGTGCTGTGTGACTGTACAGGTGTAGCACCTGTACAGTCTACAGTCACTCGTACCTCTGTGATGAAAGTGACTGTAGTGTGGTCGGTGTGCGGTTGCTCCAGTCTGACTATTGCGCAGTCTTACCTGTCTAATTAAACTGAGCATGGGGGAAAATTAGACCCACTGCAGATCTTACTTTCGCTTCCAAAACAAAACAAATCAAAATGGATTGCGTTCACATTCAGCTTTCGAGAATATTACATTAGCATTAAAAACACCATCTAGTTCTTATATTTATACCTACAGTAAAAAAATGATAGAGGTAATAATAAATTGATGTTTTTCAATTTTTATATTAATACTTACTTGTGTGTAGCTACTGATTTTATAGTAAAGCGCCATCTTGTGAACACTACATGGACTAGATAAGCTAATATTTTGTCTCTAACAGAAAAGTGTAGTCAATATCTACTAAATAGTCCAAGTAATGGCATGTGGTGTAGGGGCCCTTAGATGATGAATGTAAACCACATTTAACAAACTCAATTGCTAACGTAATAGATACTTAAGTATTATTTTTAAGCATTTACTAATTACTTTACTACGGTTGGTATTCAAAGGAACCTTTAAAGTGAATCTATTTCGCTCTGTTTAACTGATGCTACTTATTATTATCTGTTCTCTCCTTAGTTATTTGATAACCTTTAGCTACTTTCTTTGATTTTATCACATCAAGAAGTAAAATATTTCCCTACCGGCTCCCCTTCATTGTACTCCACACTGCTCATAACCAAGATGTTTCAGAGCTGGTTAGTGTTGACACTGACATTGAGAGTAACATCTGTCTGCAACATATGCTGGTGTTAATGATCTTTGCACCGGTACAAAGGCTTAGCTATCTTCTCCTGGTGCTGAAGTAGAGTTAGATAACAGTTATCGGGCATTTAAAAACTATTCAATTATTACAGTTTAACTATTCATTTTAATTATTTTTTTAATGGATCGTAAATGTATAACCTTCCCATAATTCTAAACGTACCCTAAGTTATCTATTGTTAAGTGAAATATCTTGCCTAGGAAGTTCGTTAATTAGGAAAAATATTTTCTACACTGAAATCTTTGATACGTGTTTGGGTGTTAAAACGAAAGCAATTAAACTAAGCAAATAGTTTAAGTTTCTCTCGATTGGACATTATAACATTACCTAATGTTGCAGTGAAGGCTATAGAAGATGAGCAGAGAGTGTTCAAGGTAGTTAAGATGCAGCCATGGAATGCTCTGTCAACGCACGCCAATGCAAATCACTCTGTAGCTGCTAGATAATGATATCACGAGGTGAATTCCTTCTTTGCGCTACACTGTGACTTACTATCTTGACAACCACTTAGTGTTATAAAGGGATGTGACCTTGTACATCCAATACCTAAATTCGAACTTAGTTGTTTGGCCGTGAGTGCAGCCACCGGTGCTTGTGTTCCTTTTCGTGACATTCCTTGGTAAGTGACTGCATTCACGAAGTAGCTTTTCTGCATCCATTAGCTGGTCACCGACTGGTTGTAGGTGACTTTGTTGGTGTAGCCAATTCCGTTTCTGACTTCTTCGAGTTCCCTTGTACTTATTTTTTTATCAGCGATATGGCCTTTTGGTTCCGAGGCAGACGTTAAACCCCTATTTTGAGTTTGTACAAAATCTACTTCTTCCGTTTATTGTGCCATGCAAGTCTAGAGTCTCTGCAAACCCCTCTGTTCTCTCAGGCCAAAGCTAACCTCATTCCTGTGAACTAGTTAGCGATAACACTTAGCTTGGGGAGAAGGAAAATATATAAGAAAATATCTAATATATCAACAAAATTTACCTCCAAAGCATTGGATCACACTTTCGAAGTTACGGTACACCAGATTATAATTATATTATTCTGCAATAGTAACTTAATACCTTTTTAATGTTGAAATTTATTGTTAAATGGTGATAACCCTTGAGTGTAAAAAAATTTTACAAGCAGACGTTGACTAAAAAAAACAACCAAATTGAGATACTATCACCAATTTGAATCGTTAATATTTTAATATACTACCAAATGCAATTCTACATGGCTATACTTACTAGATAACTGTCATCAATGTTAGCTATAGTTTCTCATTTAGAATGTTCTTTCCCATGACTTGTGTTGAGTCTCATTGAGTGCAATCTTGACCAGTGTCCGTTAAACACTCTCCCCCCCCCCCCCCCCCGCCATCACAGGCCATTCACCCGGTAGGCTTGACTCTACTGTTAGTGCCTACTGTACAGTCTACAGACTTGTTGAAGTTGTAGCGACAGGTTACCTACGCAACTAGAAAGAATATATATTTACACGTGGTCTAAATATTATTTTTATATCTTATGATAGTCTCACATCATTATTTTGACGTTAGATGTGTTTTTTTTTTTCAAAATATATGTCCGAAAATTCCCTATTCCTATTTCAATAAATTCCAAGCAAAAGTGTTTAATTCAATATATTGCCGTACATTTCTCTTGTGTAAAAGGTAACAACGTTATAATTTTCCAAGGCTGTTTATAGTGTCTGTTATAGCCCGAGGTAACTACACCTTGCGGCGTCTCTTGGAATTTTATAACCAAGTTATTGTAAGGAAAGGGTTATAGTCCAGATTGATGAGAATCTGACTCCTTTATTCTTATCTCATTCCTTATCATTTACATTATTTTTCAAATCTCAAATATTTTCTTAGTACACAAATAATTTTTAGCATCAAAAGTATATCTCATTCCAATTGTTTTTCTTTCAACATCTTGTTTCATTTCATCAATAATTGTACTTCTTTGAGTCCCTGATATTTAATTCTCCTTTTTTCTACGCGCTATGGCCTTGGTTCCAAAGCAGACGTTGAACCCTATTGAACTGATAAAAAATTCACTGCTAAATCACACCCACAAAATGTAACATTTTAACTTTATTTCTGTTTGTTTCAGAGGAGGAGCGCAAGCTGGCCTCTAAGGAGAAGATAGAGTTCCCCTCTCACTACCCCCTGTCCAAGGCACAGGAGAGTCACCTCAAGAGGATAAAGAGGAAGATTCGCAACAAGAGGTCTGCACAGGACAGCAGGAAGAAGAAGAAGGAGTATGTCGACAGTCTCGAGGCAGAGTGAGTCAACTAGCACTAAGTCATTTGGAACACTGTGTTTAAATAGTCATCTTGTAGCTACCTAGTCAGGAGGTAGACTAAGTTACGAATTATCAATCAGTTTCACTTCACATCTTCGGTCATATAAGATAAAGATATAATAATTACAATAAAATTATTTTATTTTTTCATATATGACTGAAGTTATGGAACCGTCCAACATTTCGTAACTTACCCCAATGATATCAACATTAATGTGATTTACTGTAAATTTCCTAATCAGAAGGATCTCATTTTAAATTTGCTAATCAATCTCTTCAGAAAAGACAATTTGAAGGAGAGGGTGAAGGAGTTGGAGGAGACAGAGAGGAAACTGAGGCAACAACTTAACAGAGCTGAGGCCATTCTAACAGCCACGCCCACCAAAGAGAACAGTGTCCCCTCTAACAAACACCACCCCACCACCTTCCTCTTCATGATGATGCTAGGTATAACATCAATCACTCTGCTAAATATTATTTTGGCAAAATAATACAGTAGAGCTCCTCTATAGTGAATGAGTTGTGATGTAACCTCTATAGTAAACTGATTTTCTTTCTGTCTGCAATGAATCGCCTTCAGTTTTAAAAAACTAAAGGCTGTTTTAAGGAAATTTGCTCACTATAGAGTCTACATCATAACTCGTTCACTATAGAGGAGTTATACTGTTCATGCATAATATTTTGATAATTATTATCAGTTAACGTTACTAGTCTTTATTTTGTAATGTTGGAAGAACTTCATAAGAATGTTTGAAAAATATTATTCATATCTACTATGAATTATATTTTGTTTGATATTTAAAATATCTGCCTTATATCTTGCCAATATATCTCTAACTAATTATATTCTCCTCAGGCATCTCGATGTTCCTCTACCAGCCGTCAGGGCACCACCAGAACAGTGATTTACTTACTAATGTGGCGCAAAAGATTCCCCAGTCCGGTGAGTTGACAATCACATTTGAAAATAACTAATATTGAAAAATCAACATGTCAGTCCGTGCATGTACACATTTGAACATGCATGTAGCTACATGGTTGAACAATGAACATCATGTCAAGAAAAGTTTCAACTTCTTAGATCATCAAATTGAAATCAACCTAATGTAGCTATACTATGAGTTTAATGTGAAGACAATTAGTTACTACTCAATTTAAATCATTGCTCCCTACTGACTCCACGCTGTTCCCCCTCAGGTGGCAACACCCGCAGTTTGCTGGAGGCAGCCGCTTCCCAACTGTCAGTGTGTCGAGATGCAGAGGAGTCTCAGACAGACAATGCAGAGAGTGCAGTGAAGACTGCAGTGCAGAATGGAGCTCTCAGTGACCACGACTACCTCCCACCCACCAAACGCATCAAACTTGACTACATCACTTACACCGGTGAGAAAAAGACACTGAAACATGCTATCTAGGGGCTAAAATACATTATGGTTACATATACTGACTAAAAACACCAGGACATGTGCAAACTTTCCTCAGAAATAGCTGCGTTTCCTTTCTGAAATAACGAAATTATTCAATTTCAGGTAAGAAAGGCAATGGGAATGATGAGGTGAGTTATTGCTCACCTACAGCCAAAATTGGTGGCAAGATGGAGAATAACCTCTCACCAAACCGCAAAAAAGATGACCGCGGTGGTGGATCCGACGAAATCTCCATCCTGACAGAGATTAAAAAGGAGGACATCTTGTCACCTCCCGTCACTCCTCCCAAAGAGGTAGAGTTGATGGACCTTGAGGAGGTGAAAGAGGAGAAAGTGGAGGATGGTAGCAAGTTCGGAGGTCTAATAGACAGCGTACTGAAGCAAATGACTCAGTTTGCCAGCATCTCGTCTAACGACAGCAACAAGGATGTCCTCAACAGTAAAATGTTGGAGAACCTTTCTAAGTCCCTCATTGTAGAGCTCAGTGCGCTCAAAAATGGTGCCAAGATGCCTATGAGGGAAGAGATCGAACTCGAGTGAAATAAAGAATAATTTCCAAAATGATGTGGAACATAACTTTTCAGGAGAATGGCTACTTTGTGTAGTTTTCTCTATTGTGTGTATGGCAGTCAAGGGAACTGTCTGGGTAAGAGGCTTGGCACTATTTTATTCTATCTATTTGTTTATTGTTTATATTTAACCCTACCTACCGGGAGTGTATGGTGTGAAGTTATATTATATTTGGTGCGAATAGTTACTAGTACATCTTGACGTGAAGCTTAGAGCCTCAATTTAACATTGCAATCACATCTATATTTATTAAGTCTGCAATTTATTGGTATTGGAAACTAGGTCTCTCCAAAAATTTGTTCATATAATTTTATTTATGTAGCTAATGGATCTCTAAAAACTTTGTGCATTATTAGAGCCTTGAATAAATTAGTTGATTTTCTGATTTGAGTGAAAATTAAGTTGTTATTGTTGAAAGATTTATTTCTAATTTATTCAAAGTGTGCTGTGGTACATAGTTCTAATAAATTAATATATATATGGTAATGTAGCATGACAAGACAACGAACTGTCGAAACTTTCCAGAGATTTGTAGTTGCTTCTGCAATTGAAATAACATTCCTAGTGTGTAAAGTGTGCTCTCATTTCCTTTCTAAATCCAAAGAATTTCATCTAAAGTTCAGTGTGTGAGTGCAATATAGGGCAAGTACTGAATTATTGAGTTGTTCCATATTTTCGATCATATTTTATATTTGGAACCGTTCAATAACTCGTAACTTACCCCAATCCCTATTTCGCTATTGAAGTCGAAGGTTTTAACCCTTTTTATTAGACGATATTTACAGATGTAAAACTTTTAAAGTTAGTGATATAAATATTTTTGTATATAAGTAACTGTAAGGTACAAATTACCATTTGATGTGCTTGTTGTCATTGGTTAAAGCTTTTAGCTTAACTATCCCCTTCCCCCCCAAGCAAAAAGCTCTGTAAATAACACCGCTTGCAATGAGTGATTCTGGGTTTTTAAGTTTTTTTTGTCTGTAAATATTATTTTTAACCCACGGTATGTTTTTAATTATTAGCTATATTTCCAGATTTTAGACAGTGAATTTATAGGTTGGCCTCGCTTCTCACCTTTACTGTAACTATTTCTCTCTATTCGATAGATTATTGCTAGGGTGGTGCACTTTAATAAATGCTTGGTCTGGTGGACGGGCCCTTTGAGTAGCCTCTTTCAGAGTACTCAGGCAATGGTTTAAGGTGCACTGGCCCTTTTTGTTTATTCAGGCAAGTGCCTCAGTTATTCTGGTGGTGAAAGTCATGTCCACAATGCTGACAGTTTCTGTCCACTAGTAACCACCAGAATATTGCAATCTGTATAACGCCCAGGTGTTAATATACGTGGTTGTAACCGTCTCTTTTCATTAACCTTTTGAAATATAAGTACTTTAGTTAATGAAACAAAATATTATTGCAGTTACATATATTGTATTAAGACTTAGGTAGTGTGATGTTAATGTGATTACATGGTGCTAATATGAGTTAAAATAAATTAATTATTCGCACTGTTAATGAAATTATCTAAAACGAAATGATACAGTTACTTAATTTTCATGTAGAACTACTGCTACTTTACAATTTATCAAAGGAATTTTAATTTCTTGTTAGATCAGTAAGGCACCCGAATTTAACTGAACAATCTTAAAGAATTCTAAATAAGCTAGTTCGTCTAAAATTATCACATAAATGGAATGGAACAATTGAAATAGAAAAGAACTGACGTAAAACCTGCTTTTACGAATCTACAATGGTAAGATAGATTAATAAATCATCCACATGGTTCTCACAATGATGTTTGTAAGAAATCTTTGGTTTATTTTTCAACTTAAAGCCAAGTGCTCATCTAAATATCATTAGCTACTAATAAATAACACAATTAAAAGCTGCATTTTCAAAAATAATAAAGGAGATATATCTGGCTTTTCAACAGTTTATCGAGTGGCTTAAAATATAAACGATAGTTAATATGTTAAAAAATAACAAAACAGGTTAAATATTTAGAGATGGCGATCACAGAGCTATCAACTTTTGAGACGATGATTGATTGATTGATTGAAAGTGTTCAAAAACATTCCAACGCGTTCAGAACATTTTCAACGCATTCAGACATATTCCGACGCATTCAAACCCGTTCAAAAATATTCCAACCTGCTCCACAGCGAGATAATTTGTGCATAGATTGCAAAGGTAGTGCAGTACTGGTAAGTCTACTACATCTCCTCATCATCCAAGTCTATTTCAGGAAAGTCTCCAGTGGTGACGTTAGCAGGTCTGGTAAACCCACCGTACTTCATAGGGGCTGTGAAGTACCGCACCTTCTGAATGCTGCAGTGAACAAATTTGAAGAGGTTATAAATTTAGTAAGGGGTTTAGTGGCATATATATAACATATCAAAAATTAAGTACAAGTTACTCAAAGAAGCAGTCAGAAAGGAAAGTAGCCCCATGAACAAAGTCACCTACCACACTAGATATGAAAATAAATAATTCATTACAAGATATCTTCTTAATTATCTTCTTGGTAATATTCCTTTTTAAACAATGTATTTGACTTAGCTATATGATAAACACCATTCATTAGTATTACAAAATGCTTTCATTTAACCAACCTATAAGCTTCGCTTTTAACTGCAGGTAAAATTAGTGCACTAAATATAAACTTCAAATTTCATTAGTCATCCTAACATACAAATCATCAAAAACTGTTCAAGCCAACTCACCAGCCATCATTTTTGCCCACTGGCTCATCGTAGTGAATACCCACCCACCAGCCCTCCTTGAAAGAGGTCTTACCAACAAACTTCACTTCACCCCTCCTGGAGGCCTCCCCAGGGATACGCACTTCACATCTGATAGAGGAAAATGAAGAGGATTAACGAGACAAGTGGTTGCTAATAGCATTTTATATCTGAATAGAGTAACTGCTATAAAATTGTCTTTATTTCATTTAATATAAAAACATTTCTCATCAAAAACATGCTAAATTTCATTTCTTGCTATGGACACTATAAATATTAGCTACTATATACTGTAAAATCTCTTTTTCAAATAGCTACATAAAAAATATTTCTTATTGAAAATATTATAAATTTTGTTTCTTGCTATGTAATAATATATTCAAATTAAGAAAGACAGAACTAAATCCATGCAGAAAAGTGAAGACAATTACTTTAGAAGTGATTATCATAAGATTTTAACAAATTGGCAACATTCATGATTTTAAAATATTTGCATAACTGATTATGACTAGCTATTCTAAAAATGTTCTTAGGCATAAAAAATTCAATTGGAATATCAACTATTTAGCTACTCTTCTTGCAGAATTTTTTTTTTATAATTCATAAATAAATATTTTATTTAAGAAGCTGATCTGCAACCTTCGAGCTATTTTCACATCATTAAAACACATCTCTATGTAAAAATTAACCACACCATATATATAGTTTTAATAACTAGCTATATTGAATTAGAAAGGGTTGTCAATTCGTCATTAATAACGTACATAAGAAAACCTGAGCATCAAATGATCAACTAAAGTAAATAAAAAAATCTGATAGCTAGTTGCATATATTAAATTTAAAGTAGCTAACTAATGCAAACTTGAATGCATTGTCAAATAACTAATTCACCATCTCATTTCTATGTCTCCAAAGCACTGACCTGTCTCCCACTTTGATGCTATCTGCCTTCTCCTTCTCTTGCCTAGCCTCCAACTCCTCTTTCTCCCTCATTGCCGCCTGCTCCTCCTCATTGTATTTGCCCAGTTTATTGCGCTTCAGGAAAGACCTCACACTATCTGAGAAAAAGGAAATAATAGGATATAAATTAAACGCAGAAAATCTAACCAATTGTCATTAAATGGTGCTATGGTAGGGCATATATTAATCATAAAATAGTTAAATATGAAGCAGTTATGTTTACCAACCAATAGCATCTGTAATTGAAAGCATTAATAGCTAATATATTAAATTATCAAATGTTATTTCTTTACATACCATTTCTTTGCTCATAGGAATCATCTGTGAGTTCAAACTTCTCCACTTTTGAGAGATCTTCATATTCACCATGCTTTACAGACGAGTCTATAATCTGAAAAGATTCACACAATTACTAAGTGCATCTAATAAAGATATAATATCAATTATACTGCAATATGACACTAACATGAAGTCTGTAGTTCTCCTCCACTACATAAGAACCCAAGAGAGAATTGTCATTGTCTAGGAAGAAGAGTGGCTGATCCTTGTCATTGAATATTTGGATTTTCATTGTAGACGAAGAACCACCAGTAATCAGTTCAAGACGACTCTGAAAAGAAGTAAAAAATTAAAAACTACAATGAGTTATAAGGAAAAAAGCAGTCATCACACGTAAGAAAAATTTAATTCCCTTACATTTTGGTAGCTAATCACTGAGCACAATTTAGAGTTTAGTTAAGAATCTATGGAAAAAATAACACACATCCAAGTTAATCATTTTTAATCTCCTAGCTAGTTGATAGCTAGCAAAACTATTTAGCCATTTTAATACAAGAAATTACACATTTAAGGATTTATTTACAGGTAGCTACACAGTACAGGATGTTCCAGAATCAAGACAACCAGTTTTACCAATTAATGGAACAAGATAGATAAAATTAGAAAGCAATCATTTACATTTACATTTACCTTCAATGCTGCAACAGTGAGAGAACGATCAAATCTTTTCTCAGCCATAAAGCTGTTGATGGAGCTAGTGACCCGCACATTCACCAGAGGAGCTGTCTCAATTACCACAGACATGTTTAGGAAGTATAGTTACAAATGATCAAAAGGCTGGAAATAAAGACAGGATTATCAAATAGCTAAAAAATAAAATAACCATTCCAGTGGATACTGGGCTAGATAATTATGTTGCACCTGAGCATCTGCACAATATGAAATAGGTATCATATTTATCAAACTGCAGTAACTGGTAGAGTGTTTGTAGATATCTTTTAAACTGTTCATAGTGAAATTAATGTAAATAGAGGGATTAATTCATAGATGTTCATAGCAAAATTAATGTATAATAGGAATTAGGAATTAAAGTAGATATTTGGCTTCATAGTGAAGAATTTATAGTTAGAAATTATGAAAACATCATTATGTTTCATGTCAGATGCAATCATGCATGGGCATCTTTAATGGCTATTTTATTAGTGATTTAACAGTTGATTAAATTTTTTTTCAACTTATCTTACCCTTCAAAAGTCGGCAATATATTAGCGACTTTGTGCATAGTTTGGAACATTGAACTCTGACTCTCAGCAGCAGATTCAGAAGCTCTCACAGCTAAATTAATGGTAACAAAGGGCTCAGATTTGTCTCACAGTCTTGGGAAAAATGTTCCATATTCTGCAGTCTTGCAGACTGTATAATAGGGAATATAATCAAAATATATCATTTCAAGAGATACTATTTTCTTACTAATTCATATGAGGCTATGTTTACATGTTATCATTGGAGACATTTTTGGATAATTCTGGGCAATTTGGGTTTTGGAGACTGATGTCCGATTTGTCCTCAAAGACAAAATAAAATCTTTGGAAACTGATTTGACACACTTTGCAGAATGCAGACTGTATTGATAATGATGCAAGGCATCATTATCTCTTGGATTTTGATGAAATTTGGTATATATGGAGATATTGGTCAAAAAACATGATTCTGAAACTTTGAGATCAATCCAAACCATAAGTCAAAGGTTATGACCTGGTCATGTATTTTCGATGGACAATAACTAGAGTAAAAATTGTCATAAATATGTAAAGTTATACATAATTGGAATCAGAATTGCACAAGGAATCCAAATATGTAAGTTATAGAACTTAGTTGAATAATGAACATTTTACCCTCAGACAAAAATTTGAGGTCACAGTTTGCCCTCTTTGATATCAATTATAAAAAAAATTATAAGTGTGAAAAATGAAGGCACATTTATTAGCTATTAGGAGATACAATAAAAAGTTTGTTTATTTTGTTATAAATGCATGGAACTGAATACAATATTCATTAAATCAGTATAAACTTTCACAATTATTTATCATTTATTGTAAAATTTGAATACAAACAATCTTTTGTTAGAATAAAACATAAACGCAGGATTACTAGCAATTAGAATCTACAATTAAAATTTTGTTAGTATTGGTATTTACACTTATAATAGTACACAAATAAAGTATAATTAACCAAATGATCAATTTTTTGTTAGATTTCAAATAATGTGTTAAATTACTACCAGGTATGGAATCAACAGCTGAGAATCAATTAGACATTAGTTGAATGATTCATTTGCCTTAATTTTCATAGCACATTGGACACTTGCAATTATATGGCCAAAAATATCAAAATACTCTCCAATAATTACATGTAAACATAAGAATTAATTGGAAAATTGTCACCAGATAATTCAGGAGACTAATTTCAAAGCCTCAATAGTCACCAGTCTGTATTTGGTGCACAAAATCCCACTGACTGTTTCAAAAAGCTGAAAAAATTCACCAACTATTTCCAATAATTTGGCTGATCCACCAACATTTTTCCCAATTTATCCACCAAAAATTAATGGTAATATAGGAATAAATAGCAAAAGATCCCAGAATGCAGTAACTAACTGGTTACTGGGTAAGGTGTTCTCCTATAAATCCTCTATTATGGCTTCTGTTTTCAGTAAAATACATGTAATTTGTAAATATAGGAGGAAATTAAGAATTGTTCGCACAGAAAATGTTAAAAATTCACCGACTTAGCTAGAATATTATATTCAAAGAGGAAAAAATTCCACCAACATGTCGGTGGAATTTACCATGAAATACAGTCTGGACTGTCTAGGAAGCAGGTAAATTGTGGCACAGTAGCTAACTGCCAGTTTGCAAGTGCTAAGCGCATCCCTAAAAAATGTCTCCATAAGATCTTTGAGGACATTTTTTGGGGGAAGAATATCTTTGCAAGATCTTGGGAGACAATTTCTTAATTAGTTCCAATTCTTATGTTTACATATATTTATTGGAGACATTTTGGAGAATTCTGGACATTTTATTTTTGGAGACAGATTTAAAAATCTTTGGAGACAAATTATCCTCAAAAAAAAATCATGGACACAGATTTGGAACACTTAGCAGAACACACATTAACATTATGCAAAAAATATAACAAGCTGTTACAAGCATTGTGCTTCTTTTGATATGCAGCATTGATGCCATTGAACATTTCAATATAGACTAGATTACATGCACTCGGTGAGCGTGAACCTTCACCACCGCTTTGACCAGTTCTCCCTCAAAATCTATTAAACTGGTAACTGGATAATGAACAATCGTCACACCAAGTTTCATGCAATATGGTTCAATACTTTTTGAGTTATTGAGTTATAAATGACCTAGACCTTGATCTTTGACCTGTAACCCGATCGCTCCCAAATAGCAAAATCTGACAAAATGGTTCCTGTATATTGTCCAATCGTCCCACCAAGTTCAATGCAATATGGTTCAATACTTTTGAGTTATAAATGACCATGACCTTGACCTTTGACAGAGTCACTCCCAAAATTCTACCAGAAGGTCCATGTTTTAAAGTGTGGCCGAAAAGTCACCAGTTTAGTGAGAAATAGATCCACGTTTCCACATTAACCCTTACGAGTCAGCTTTCACGTATTTGATTTACAGCTCCAAGACCAAAAACTTGTATATATAATCATTGGACATGTATAAATGGAACTTAATCTAAAAATTAGTGAAATTACATAAAATTAAAGAATTTTAGCTATGGGACACTGGTGTTCAAACTGACATTTCAGTCCTAGTCTCCTAAGACACTTTATGTCCCAGCAGACTGTAAAAAAATGTTTATATACAGGGTGGGTCAGAAAAACTAAAACCCAAATTTGATTTGATATATCTCAGAAATTACTAATGTTATGAATTTTCTGAAATTACTTTTGTGTTTGTCTACTTTTTTTACATAAATGGTAAAAAAGTCCAAACTATTCATACCTCAATATTGATGCTACAGTGATTATAGTAAGCGGTGTCATAAGTATGCTTGCGCACAAACATAAAGTTACGAAGATTGTTTTTAATTACATAACACAAAAATCCTTTATATTTATATCATATCATTAACAACCCATTATAAAATATATATTTAATCAACATTTCTTCCTCACTATCTACCGAATCTCTCCACATGTCCTCCATTTCTTCCAGAATTATCTAATTCAATCTATGATATTCTCATTACTGCCATAGTGATCGCTGTGCGACATTTGTTAACTGCTGTGTTCCAACAATCGCATTATTGCAGTAATCTATTCAAATGAGGTGCCCCAAGATCACTGAACCTGACATAAGGTAATTTTTTTTATTTGGACATTGAAGAGTAAAGAGTACTCAACTCCGCCGGTGAACTTAGACGACTTGAATGAGAGAATCACAAGTGAAGTGAATTTACTTTAAGAAAATTCTGCATTAATTAAATAGTTATGGCAGTAATGAGAACAAGGAATGAATTAGCTATGTCAAGAAATGGAGGACATGTGTAAAAATAAAGGACAGAATTAAGACTAAATATTCATTTAATAATGGTTTGTCAATGATATATTGTGAACGAGTATTTTTTTGTTTAAAATTTTTGTGATTTTTCTGTTTATGCACAAGCATACTTTTGACATCGTTTACTATATTCACTATTGCATCAATAGTTTTGTATTTTTCACCATTTATGTGTAAAAAGTAGACGAACACAATGGTAATTTTAGAAAATTCATAACAAAAGTAGTTTCTGAGATATATCAATTCAAAGTTGGGTTCCACTTTTTTGACTTTTTGTATAAACTACTATTAGATCTCATATATATACTTACAAAAAATAAATATTTACGATTTATTGACAATGTATATTAGTCTAAATAGAAGAATAAGAATAACTTTATAAACAATTCTAGGGAAAAATGTGTCCCAGGAGACTCGAAAGGGTTAAAGATACTTTAATTTCTTTAAAGAAGAAATTTGACTTTCTAGTGAAAATTTTAAACTTGGAAACATCATTATGCTTTATATCTGAGGCATCTGATCTGCCAGCTTGTATTTGGTGCAAAAAATTCCAGTAACTTTTTCAACGCACTTTAGCCACCGGAAATTAATGGTAACATAGGAATAAAGAGCTAAAAACCCAGACTTTGCTGAATATTATATCCAAAAGGGGAAAAATTCCACCGACATGTCGGTGGAATTTACCATGAAATACAGACTGGGCCATGTGCATCTTTTAAGACTAGTTTGGAAGTGATTTCATTGATTTACTTGTTATTTACATGTTTATGATGTTTTTCAACTTATTTAACCACTCAAAAGTTGCCAATATACTGGCACCTTTGTCCCCAGGTAATAAAGTATGTCCAAACTAGCCAATATATTGGCGAGTTTTTGAAGGCAATTTATTTCTCTCTATTTTTAATTGGCGAGAAATATCCAATTTTCTCCTATGCTGCAATGTAGCTAATTTTGGAGAAATTTTTCAAATTTGGCCATTTTGGAGAGATATGTAGCTCATTTTTTGGAGAGCTGGAGAGACAATTGGTGAGTTTATGACCCACACTATTCTACTTGGATTTGTCCATACTTTAAGAGATGGCAGAAGGTCAGTGGACATTGTCATTACGGCATTACCATGTTACACTTACATAGTATGTCAGTTAAAGCGAATTAATTGACTTAGATTTCATTTCAGAAGGTCAAAATTCAGATATGTCAAATTGGCTTGAAATTTTTAATTAATTCTTATGTCCCCATGTTAATTAACTTAATTTTGACTTGAAATCTTCAAAAAATGAGCCAAATTGGCTTGGCTCAGAATTTTTGTGAAAATTTGGCTTACAATTTTGAATTTTCCAGCCTCTGAAAAATCATCATACATGGACATTGACCAATCATTTCATTGAATTTCAGGCAATTTGATTGAATACTTTTTCAGTTAAGCGAATATTACAAGATGATAAATTAATAAATAAATGCTGGGTAAAATATAACATAATGAAAATTTGCATAAGTATCTAAAAGCTGAGCGGCGCACCACATTACGGCGCACTACAATACGGCGCACCACTGTACCAGTTTGTATTTGGTGCATTGAACTCCTCTGACTTCTTCAAAAATTTGAGAAATAGCTGCCAACATTTTTCATCAATTTGTCTAGTCCTCCAACATTTTTTCAGTTTCTCCTCCAAAAATTAATGGTAATATAGGAATTAATAGCTAAATATCCTCCGACATTGCAGGAATTTTTTTATTAGAGTAATTGAATATCTCCCGACATATCATTGGAATTTACCACCAAATACAATCTGGCCACTGTACTTTCTATTAATGAATAATGACCTCAATGTGAAAAACTGTTATATATGTAGTTTGTTGTATCCGCTAGTTTGTTGTTCTGCACACTTCATGATTGTTTAATGACCTGGCAGGGGGGTACGGGGGGCAGCACGCCCCCCGATACATCTACCTAACGGCTAACTGATAAGTTTTTATTTACATCTCAGACTGAAAGTTTACAATAGTTGCTCCATAAAATTACAATTACAGTTTTCTATGATGAATTTTATTTTCTATTCCAAATTAAACATCTCAATCAAATAATTAAACTGTGTAGTATAAACATTGGATTCAGGTACCGTCAGGTGTGAGACATAAATTTGATACGACAATTACCCATCAAATTCACTCCATTTGTCATTAATCTGTATTCAAATTACCTATCTAATAGAATGTACAGTGCTGCGCCGTAATCTGGTGCGCCGTATACTGGTGTGCGCCGCTCAGCTTTTAGATACGTATCCCGCGATTGGAAATTAAAAGGCCCCAAAAATGAATTTATCTGCCTAGGTACCTATATTCTACATAAATCTAATAAAACTTTGGGAGGACCATGTGATGTGGCCCAAATACAGTGCCTTGAGTTAATAAATTATAATTTTTGAGGTCAAGTCATTAGTCATAAATAAGAAAGAGGTTATAAAATAATAAAAAATACCTAATAGGGTGTTTGTGCCAGTAATCGGTCACTTAAGGATAAATTACAAACAAATACCAATAACAAGTCACAAATAAACAATACTGACGCGATGTAGATACCTAATGGCGCGTTCCTGTGCTGAAGAACTCGAAGAACGTTCCTTCAAGGTACGAAGTACGGTCCCTCGATTAGCGTTCCCGTGCAACCACTTCAATGTGTACGATTCCGTGGTTTAGGAATTAATATCACTAGTTAATTTGGGTATGGAAGATATCCTCTTGTTCACAAATGTGTTGGAGGCATCCTTATGCAAGGACTTTATGACTAAAGCTTGGAAAAAGAGAATGTCTGTGCTGAAGCTGAGAGGGGATAGGCTCAATTAAACAACCAAATGTGTGAAAGAAAGTTGAGGTTGGGCTCACTTGCTGGTGCTTAGTGATTATAGTTGATTTAGTCTTTTGCTTCTTAGAAATCAGCTGACATTGTGCAGTTGTTGTTGTGTTTTTGGTTAGTATATTTATGTGTGTTAATTGTTGGATTGATCATGTTTTTATGTAAGAGGTAGGTTCACAAATTCTAATAGATATGTCTTTGTTTGTTTCTACTAGGAGCTTTCATAGTTTGCTTGTATATGGCTGATTACTTTTATCTTGGTTTTAAATGTTTCTCTAACCCTGAAATTTGTTTGATGATTCGCATATTATTATTAGTTTACTATTAGTTAGCAAATTATTTTTTTTTTTAATAATGGTGGTTTCTTGTGCGATGTGATACCTCTTTGTAGTAATATTTGATTTTATTTTTTTAAACATTAAACTATTTTTAAATAAAGCAATTTTAATGGAAAAATAAATGCAGTAGAATGATTTGACTGGACTTATGATGAAACGTCCTACAGGAGTGCCGATGCAATCAGGCATGTCTCCTGGACAATTTCTGAAGTCTGATATTAATAATAACTAATTTGGTTTGGTGGGTTTAAACAGTTGAATTTATTATCAATTAATCTCAAAACATGTAATATTATGACAATTATCAATTTTATTAATTTACAAATAAGAAGAGGTGTTTCTCCCGCCCATTTCATTTGTTTATTTACGTTTGTGACGTCACGGCTGCCAAGAGGGACAGCTCGACGTACTATCTACCGTGTCGTCGAGTTCCACGAACTTGACGAACGTTCTTCGTCACGGGAACGGTTGGTTCTTGTAGAACTGAGGGACGTCCTTCGAGTTCTTCAGCACGGGAACGCACCATAACTATCATTAGAAAGCTGGAATATTCATCTTTCCAATCATATAATTACATAAGAACATTATGTTATTACTTATGTATGCAATTAGAAGTAAAAATGTCCCATTAGTCTAAAATGCTAGTAATCGTCATAGCAATATCCATGCTCGGTCACTTCCGATTCTATTATGGTACTAGAATCAAGGACTAGAATTTCCTTGATTATGGTCAGATGGCCAATCATAAAGTGGCACACTGGTGTGTGCCCAAATCGCTTCTCGAACGCAGTGTGTGGCACTGTTTTCCAGTAAATTGTTCAAACGAATACTTTGTCCCCGCACTGCTGAGTGTCACTCACTTGCCTGCGTTTCAGTTTCGGAACGCGTTAAGGCCTTGTTACACGGTGCGAGTAAACGTGCGAGTTGGCCTAGCGAGTTACTGTAGTGCAGCTACTCGCACAGTGTGACCGCATCAGTCGAGTAACTGTCATGTGTAGGAGGTTAGTAACTCGCTTGCGAGTTACTACAAATTTTTTTGTTTCTACTCGCCACTCATGGGCGAGTCAGCCACTCGCCTGCGAAACTCGGATGTCAAATTGCATGGTATTGAAATATAACAGTAACTCGTATGTCATGCAATGCAGATATAGGTTTTTTCTATTCTAAACCTGAATAATTTTGTAATCAATTAGGTAGCCGATTTGTTATATTTTCGTTTGAATCGGCTTCATAATGTTTGGGGTTAATTAATAGAGCACGCATATCTTATATAAGTTTGAAATTGCTATATTAAATATTATGAATAAAAAAATTAATATTCTATAATATTTATCTAATTAATTAAAGGTTAAATAGATTAACTAAAGGTTAAATAAATTAATTATAGGTTAAATAAATTAATTAAAGGTTAAATTAATAAATTGTTAATAAAACTATTAATTAATAAAAAAGTTATTTATTTATTAAATAAATATTATAATACGCAATGCGAGTGTAGCTTCAGTAACTGTCTATTTACAAGCCAGCAGCTCGCACTTGTGTGACCGGGTGAGGCAAGTCGAGCTACTCGCATGCGAGTACAGTATGACAGCTGCTGTCTACTCTCATGACAGTAACTCGCACCGTGTAACAAGGTCTTTAGTGACTAATATCCTATCGTATATGTTATATATATTTTTCAAATATTTGCTTTTATAATATATTACTTAGGTAATACAGTAAAACTCCTGAGTTATGAAGCACTAGAGTATAAATGAAGGATCTGAATTATGAAATACACTCCAGTTATGAAGCATTTTCTATGTTTTAATTATTGAAAATAATATACGTCAAGTTATCCCTCAATAACCATGGTTTTCTTAAGATTTTAATCATAGAAAACTATCTATAGTGCTCAGAAGGTTCACTGTATTCAAACTCTGTAATATTATCAATGACTTAAATATTTCTACTTTTTATAAAATTCATATTGTAATGATGATTTGTTGAATTAAATGTTGTATCTACTTTTCAGTAGAATTAATTTTTAATTTCCAAATCTTCACTGTTGTTTTAAAGGCTTTAACTAGCCACTAACTTACCCAAATTTATTAACTATCTCGTGAATATATCCTTTTACCCTGTTGGAAAAAACTTTAATTAACCTACCAATCCTAATACCTATCAAAAATACTAAACTATTTTAGCTGTAATTCAATTATACGCTATATATATTGCTCCGGCACACACCAGTGCCACACATGCATTCGCTCCCGGAGCGATCGGCCTTTTTGTGTGGCCGACGCCGCTTTTAAGGAACTAATGTTCGTCATACTTGTTGATTAGTGACTGATTACTATAATAGTATATAGTATAATTCATCTACCGCTTCTAATAACTAGTAAAAGATTTAGTCATACCTAATATCTATACAATCAACATGTATTTTATATTATTAATGTAATTCCTACTGTAGTAAGTAATAGTAAGTATTATGTTATATTATTATTACCTACCCATACAATGATACACACAATCAAACACTTCGTCAATGGTTAAAAATACGTTAGATTTTAGTATTGTCATTTCAATCGAAAGTTTGAACATGTTACATTATTATTTGCCACACCAGAATTTAAAACTAAGTTATTTTATATAAATGTAATCATTTATTTACATAAGCTGAAGCTCCTACAACTGCTATCTACTACATGCAACAGGAAATAATTGCCCGCTTTAAAGGTCCTCTCCAGGCTCCAGGAAAAAAATGAGTTTATTACATAATTTCATAGAACTAAGGTCTACTATCATTATTCTGCAAACCGTATACAATTCGGTTCAGTATATATTTTACAATTTGTTTTTAAAGTTTTTTAATACTTTGTGAGCAACAATTAAGCGAATCACTAATCTGATGCTCAAGAAGAAGATTGTACACTCTTTGTTTTGATTACAAATTTGAATTTTATAAACAACCATGCATTTTCGGCCTTTATTTTAGATATTAATTGTTTCCTAAAGTATATAAACGTTTTTATTATAAATTCATTCAATTTTATATCTTTACACGAATATTAAATAAATATATTAAACATATTACCTACTTGACAATCAAAACAAATGGTGTACATTCTTTTTCTTCAGGCTGAAAATTTCTTAAATTAGTAAGTCGGAAGTGAAATAGGTTTTGTAGAGTTTTGATTATAAAAATCTTTAAAAGCATATAAAATTAAAAATATGCTACCAAATTCGATGCGGTTTGCAGCAAAATGATAAGAAACATTAGCCTCGTTGAATAAAGCAATAAAAATATTTGCTTGGAGAGGACCTTTAAGGGGACTGCCCCACGGAAAAATGGCATAATTAAAGAAAAAAATAATTGTGTAAATAATTGCTTTATAAACTTCTAATAGTGTGTGCAAAATATCAGAGCTCTCATGTTATTCTAACCTCCTGGGGAGAGGGAGAAAGGGAAGGGGCTATGCGGGGGTTAGGGAGTCAATATGTACTCCAATTATAATTCGTAATAATTAATTATCTCGCTATATCATACGGGCAGGATGCAGCGTGTCAGATTATCAAATTTGAATTTGATTTTCTAGTAGTTCAAAAATCTACAAATCTTGTAATTCAAAAGCCTATAAAGCGTTTACAATTTTGAAGCTAGAGCATTGCGGTTTTTTGGATTCGATTTATTATGAAATTACCTACAACATCACAGTATACGATTTTTGATTTTCAAATTTATTGTCGAAATATTTTTAGATTTTCTATTAAGAAAAGATGATTTTCACCATTAACAAAAAATATTCTTATTTCGATGTTTTATATGTGTATCAAATTTCAAATTTTACAAATAACAATAGAAAAATGAAAATCTTGGGAGCCGATCCCCTTAACGGTTTAACCCACGATACAGTAACATAGGGTAAATCAGCTGATCGAATCTATAGTTTGACGTGACCACCGGGTGACTGGAAATAGCGACTCTGACCACACCTTGAAACATGGGAAAACCTATTTAAACTTAATCACTTCTAAATTTTATTTTTTCTTATCAATAACTAAGTAGACATTGGTTAAATTGTATTTCCATTATTTTTTTCCTTATTTGTTATTCATAGGAACTATAATTTAGCAGTTAACTAGCACTAGTTTAGGCTCCTAGGTAGCATATTTTCAAGACCCTATTTTTATAGATAAGTTAAAGAAATAAACAATAAAAACACACCTGAATTATATCTATATATTCAACTTTAATGTTCATTCGCCATTTTCGCTCTTCTTTTGCACGAAACCCTTATAAAATGACTTCAAACTTCTCGATATTAACATGCAAATACGATGAATTCTAAGCCGCTCGTTCACAAACAAGGAATGTGTTGTTGTGGTGACGTCATATTTTTGTTTCGTCTACTAGGTACTATACCCGTTTATGTTCCTGTACCCTGGTTTAACCTATAGTGGGTGGCCAGAGATGTGCGTCAATAAGTCAAGTGCCGTTGGCCACAAGTGGGACATAATATATATAAGTGACGTTCGCACAAGTGGGACATATGGAACCCATTAATAAAACTAAAATAATGTATTGAGAAAATTGACTTCCAACATTCTTGAAACTTCTAATTCTAATATCATTCAAAACAATCAAATAAACACGTTAAAAAGTTCCAATCACGAGAAGGAAAAGTTCTACAGGGTGGGCGTAAGTTTGGAAGCAAATGAAAGTGCATATTATAATCCAACGAAAAATATATTTAATAATTTACAGTTATGTATTATTACATTAGGGTTTTAAGAATTCAAAAATCATAAATTTATTCAAAATGTCCCCTCTTGCGTTTAATAACAGCCTCAAATCTCCTCCGAACTACTCCTACTGCGGCACGCAACTGTTCTTGTGAAATTTCCTTCAAAGATCTCTGGAGCGAACGCTTTAAATCATCCACACTGCGATGGAATTTACCACAGGCCTTTGATTCAAGAATGGAACATACCGAAAAGTCCATAGGATTAACATCTGGGGAGCAGGGAGGCCACATTTCTTTGGACCAAAACCGTGGAAGATGGTCATGGCACCAGTTTTGAGTGACATTTGCAGTATGTGAAGTCGCGCCCGTCTTGCTGAAATGTCCATAGAGTGTCATTACCGTAGTGATACTTAGCTGACTCCAACATTGGCGTCAAAATATTCTCAATATAACATTTAGCATTGATTTTGGCGCCTTGTTCCACAAAAATTAAAGGAGATCTCCAAGTTTCTGAAACGGCAGCCCAGACCATTACTGAAGCAGGTTTCATGGTTCTGTGGACAGTTTTTTGGTTGTATGGGATGTCTTTTGCACTTTTACCAATTATTCTGTCATTCCTCCGGTTGTGAGCCATTTCCACTGTGAAATTTTTTTCGTCAGAACAAACAATTTCACCAGCCGTGCCAGACTTCAATTCTCTCAGAAGTGCTTTGCTTCTCTCCAATCTCTTTTTCTTTACAGCTTCTGACAGAGTCTGTCTCTTTTGGAGGGTGAAAGAGGACATCTTTAGGTCTTCTTTGACAACTCTTCTCATCGTTCTGGGACTCACATTAGCTGTTTTGGCTAACAATCGTATTGACCTTTTCGGGTTCCTCCTGATCTTCTCTCCGGCACATTTTATCAGTTGTTTGGTGCGTTGTGAGCGTGGTCTACCACTTCTTGGACGATCAGTCAAGTCTCCTCTCTCATTAAAACGCTTCACACACTTCCAAACAGTCGATCTCGCTATTGAGAGAGTCTTTGAAATGACGGAATCTGACTTCCCGGCATGGTGTACAGCAATAATGGCTTCTCTTTTGTCTGACATTTTTGAATTGACTAAATTTTTGTAGAAAATAACACTGCACGTCATAATGTAGTGTCTCTATTATAGTTCAAACCCTATCACCTACTTAGGAACTTATTTTTAAGAATTATATTAATGTTTGAAAAATTGCTTCCAAACTTACGCCCCACCCTGTCCGTTGGACGGATTAATGCATATAGTACTCCTGTTGCAAGTACTTCTGTTCTGTTCTTTGCATTTGTTTAGATTCATTCAATTAATGATTATATCATTCAATGTAGATGCATTTTTCTTTTCTCATAGTCACTTAAATTTTTCAGTACAGGCAGGCCCAGCTTATACAAAGCACAGTTTTAAAAAAGCTGTATTAATTGAGAGACATGACTTGAAGTTATAATATAATTGTAGTCCCTTATACATTTCATTTTCTATGAGTTAGAATAAAGAAAAAAGATCGTAGGGATCGACTTATCGTATATTGCCAGAATCACCTGCTCAAATCATGGTAACCAATTAAGATAAAAGGTAAATAATAATAGCTATATTTTTACCTTACTTTAGCCCCCAAAAACATTTTTTTATTCTAGTGCTTGAAGGTTCTCCTCTCCACTCTAAATTAAAAATATCTGGAATTGCTTTAAATTTGTAGAGCTAAGGTTATATAACATTTAACAGTTAGCAGAAAAGAAATCGATCAAGTATTCTGTTCATAATTAATTATATAAGAAATATTCACATTCCACTTTCACTCTTTCTAAGATTTAATAGAAGAACGAGGCTGCATTCTAACTCATCACGCATTAGCGTAAATTTAATGGTAATTAGTAGGGTTGAGACAATATGCACTGCATATTATGCAGTGTATGCACATAAAAATTTAGTGCATATTCGCTTGAAATATGCGTTTCATAAAATGCATATGCATTTTATAAAATGCATATGCATTTATAAAACGCATATGCAAAATAAATGCATTTATAAAACGCATATACAAAATATATGCAGAAAATAATTTTAATTAAAAAAAATTAAACGTATTTCAGTTAAGTAGACATTTTAGATTTCCATCTATTTCTCGAAATAGGCTGTTACTAAGAAGCCCATGTATTTTTCACCAAATGTTTTTTATTAATAGTAAAAATAATAAAACACTGAGATGTAGAATGAAAGTTAATATCTTTAAATTGTGAATTTTTATATATTGAAACACTTCTTATAAAGTCTGCTTCCAAGTACATTAACAAGTCATAAATATGAAGTATCTTTTATACAGGAAAAGCTCGTACAGCGCACGATCTTTAAACGGTCACCCACTAAAAAAGATCAAAATTATCAGTTCTTCTGACCATGCAAATCCTACAACGGCCCCTCAAATAATATTATTTATAATTTAACAAATATTTTATTAGTTTTCCTAGTATCTAGTCAAACATTGATTATATTCAGAGGTATTACAATTTAAAACCAACTCTTAACTTATTGTTTTTCAGTAATTTGATCTTGTCAACCTATTCCTCCACGTTTTCTTTGATTAGAAAGTTCTATAGAAATTAAAAAGAGGTGTAACTATTCTATATTATATAGTAATATATATCTCATTTATTTACACCAAAAAAAAAAAATCAAGTAAAAATATAGATATTAAATTAGTTATTTTTATTTTGTTTTTGGTTCAATTAATGAAATATACCAACAATGAAAACTCCCAATTACAATTGGCCTTATTTCAAAGAAATTAGAACATATAAAGCTAACCTGAACGCATACGGTTGAGCATATAACGCTAACCTGAACGCATAAAAAACATATTTTAAGCATAAAAAAGCATATTGTAAGCATAAAAAAGCATATTTTAAGCATAAAAGAATATATTTTTAAGGCATAAAATGCATATATATATAAAGCATAAAAGCCTATTTATCAAGCTTAAAGCATAAAAGCCTAATTTTCATAAAGAATATTGTCTCAACCCTAGTGATCACTTTTGAGATTGACCTGCCTCACGCCTATATTTGCTCTATTGTTGCTGGAATTACTGAGAATGTTGAATCTATGAACGCAAGATATATTTTCATTTTTTCTATTCTCTGTAGAAGTTTTCAAAGTTCTCTCTAATAAATATCCGGAATATTTAGAAGCAGAGTTCAACCAAGTTCCCACCTCGTTATAACCTAATCTATAATATTTAAATTTTTGAAGTAGAATAAATATCTAGCTCTTATTCATTCGCCTGATGTTTATCATTTATTCATGTAGAAGTTTATCATTTGAATATCATTAATCAATTTATTTTAATAAGCACGTACTTTTTATATGTATATAAAATAGAAAGTCCATGTGCAAATAGAAAATGCATATGCAAAATAAAAAATGCATATGCATTTTCTATTTGCATATGGAATTTCTATTTGCATATGCATTTCAAGATTTGCATATGCATTTTAAGATTTGCATATGCTTTTTTTATATGCATATGCATTTTTTCACCAATATGCAAGATATGCAAAGTCACAACCCTAGTAATTAGGTATAATAGGTTCAATTTTATTGGCATTTAGATACCGGTATAGGTAGCCATTTATAATATGTCTAAAAGCTTAATTATAGTTTTGAATTTTTCAAGATCCAATGGATCATTTTTTTTTGCTTGAAATTCAGAGAGTAGAAGAAAAACGGAAAAAGTCTTAAATTACATATTATAATAAACTATAGAACCAAATTTGAAATGACTTGCAGTTTTGTAATCAGTAACCTTGGTTCTAATGAATAGAGTAATAAAAGAATTAGATTGGAGGGAACCTTTAAGGAATTATTTGATGAAATGTTTAAAGAATTATTATTTTATAATAACTTTGAGTCAGTTCTCTCATTTATAACAATTTTTAATAAGTCTGAGTTGGGATTTTTGTGATAAAAGCGGGGTATTGGGGTATTTTTTTTATGCAATTAAACGTTTATTATAGCGGAATGAACAGCAAACCTTTCATGAGTTTCTTTATCCTACTGTTACACGTTCAGCTTATTCAAATCAATATTCATCTTTTTAATTATAATAAATTCAAACAAATATTAATTTGACTACACTTTGCATTTGCCCCATATAGTTAGTTAAATATTCGTTAAACACAAAGTTGCTGATGTAACATAATAGAAACCTGATGAAACATTTTCTCGCCGGTAGTGAGTCATGCCAGTCACTAAGGTGGTGCAATCGTTGGTGGCAGATAACACTCTGTGTTCCCCTAGAACAGGGTAACTCCCCTAGAGTAGTTACCCTAGAATGGGGTAATGTTTAGAGCAGTTCTTAATCTAAGGAAAATGGGGTTATCACTTTTTATTATATCGAACCATGAATATTATTATCTAAGAAAAATACACTTTGTCTACCTTATTACTTGTAGATAAAACAGTGTTAATGCAGGTTTTCACAATCTGCTGATTGCTGTTATTTCTAATATTGTGTAAACGACTGGAAAACACTATCTTTGAAGTAAATTATACAGTAGTTATCTTTGGAACATACGTTTTCAAATTATTCATTTAGTTTGAATTATATTTTATTTTGATCAATGAATGCAGATATAATCACAAATTAGTGCACGGGAGCTTATGATACAAACTTTCTATTTCACGTTATGATTTTCTTAATTCTCGGGTAATATATCTCATATAGGGTAACTTAAATAGAAATTTAGAGTAATAAGTTATTTGTTAGTGGAAGCCTGCCTATATAAGTCACATTGTTCACAGAGTGTTGCTGCTGTCTGTTTGTGAACACGAGGAAGTAGTAAGGTTATTTAAACAATGTTTTAATATATATGCAAATAATTTGTCCTTCCTTGAATCGTGAATTAAGAGAAGAAATACCTTGCTGTTAATTAAGGCTACGATTATAAACAAAGTGAAAGTTGGCATCTCTAAAGTTTTGAACATAATTTTATCAACTATCAATCAAGTATTCAAATACAATTTTTATCCAATAAAAGAAAGTTCAATAAAGTCGCAATCAGTGTTAGTATACAGAGAGTTGGTAGGTTCCTTGCATTTTGCTAACCCCCTAATGCCGAGTGTGCGTTAATTCCTTCATTATATTTATTATGAAATCGAATACTAATAAATGTGTTTCGAAATAATCTTTCTTCATATTTGAATATATGAAAAATACTTTGAAGAACTCAACAAAGAGACAATAAATAAAGGACAATTGGTTTGAAACTCTCGACATAAATGTCCGTTATATAGTTTGTTGTACCTACTGCAAACTGCATGATTTTTTAATGACCTGACAGGGAGGACGGAGAGACGCCCGCCCCCTGATACGCATATAATAGAAATTGATATCATATTGAAAAAAATGAAGGTATGACGTGGAACAGATATAGCATAATATCTCTACGTAAACGCAGTGAATTGATTTACTGTTATATTTACAGGTTTGTATTCACATCTTTTAGTAAAAAAAAACCAAACAATAAATAATCAAATTTATCTTACGATTGATTCTGAAGAAAGAATGGCTACAGACTTTGAGTCGCAGGAGGATGAACTGACGGCCCTGCAAAGTATTTACGGGGACTGTTTGAAGAGGGAGCAGAAAGGGGGAAAAATGGTTATTAACTTCCAACTGCAACGCGCTAAAATACTAATCTTGGATTGTGGTGAGATATTAATTATTGATTCATTTCAGAGAAGTTTACTTCTTCTATTCTAATAACTGAGAGTAGGTAGCGTTCTACACGGAACTATTCATCGAACCGTAATAATAAGCACGTCTCTTATTAAGTTAAAAAATGAAAATATTATTGCTTTCTGTTGAAGAGAGATTTTGTACAACTGAAAAACACCACTATAAATCGAAGTAAAGGGATTAGTACTTCAGTTATTTATTTATAATCTATAATTCCATCCCTAAACACAAGCCATAAAATGCCTAATCTTTCAGGTTCATCCAAGTCCGAGACAAGTGAAATCAAACTACAATATTTCCCTCCACTTATTCTCCAGTTCAATTTTCTTGAAAATTATCCTTCACGTGAGCCCCCAGATTTCAAACTGCAATCGGTTTGGATTCCTGATTCTAAAGTAAGAATAACTCACAATAAATAACTTTACAGAGCACTAGAATAGATTTTCTCACAATTATAATTTGATAAATAATATACCTAGACAAATAAGTTTAGATGATCAATTTATTTTCCAGTTAAACAAAATAAGAACCGAGATGCACAACTTGTGGAGGGAAAATAAAGACTCCATTATTTATTCATGGATTGAACATATAAAGGAAACCATAGAGAATTGGCTTGATACTTCAGATACATTAAAGATGTCCAACTTTAAACAAGTATCTAATGTTAAAATAATAGAAGAGAATTATCTAGATACTACAACTGAAAACGTGTCAAAAATGGCGGTCGTTGCCTCTGGATCGAAAACAAATTCTAATGTCGAAGCTTTTAACGAAGTTGATGTTTTGGATATTCTAATTAATTTTAATACCCAAGCTTCTCTAAAGAAATATGAAACTGAGAGCTATGAATGTATGGTTTGTTTCGAATATAGATTAGGAAAGCACAGCATCAAATTCTGGCCGTGTGATCACATTTTCTGCAAGAATTGCATGAAACCTTATTTCGAAATTAAAATGAAGGAAGAAATCCTAGAGATGAAGTGTCCTGCACCCAAGTGTGAATCACAAGCTCATCCTAAGCAGGTATATCAGTGCAAACAATAAAATATTTTATGCTTTAAGGGTTTATTTCTAATCAATTTCCTAACGCAGATAGAAGAATTAGTTTCGAAAGAGCTCTACGACAAGTGGGACAGTCTAGTGTTGCATTCTGCTATCAGTTCTTTGTGGGACACTCAACCTTGTCCCAGGCTACATTGTCAGTACCCCGTGACAATGGATGGGGACGAAGGAGCTTGTCCCGAATGTGGTTATGTATTCTGTGGTATTTGTAGGTTAGTGTACACACTCAAATTAAAATAGATAAACATTTAATTGAACAATTAGCCAACAGAAAATATATGAAAAACTCATTTTTGATCTGTAACCTTTCCGTGTGTGTGATTCTTTTCCAGGAACGTGTGGCATGGAATCGAAGATTGTTTTGACTCTGAAGAGGATGTTGAAAAAGTGGTCGCCAAAATTTACTCTGAAAATTCTTCCGGTGAAGATCATAGTGATCATGAAATGAAAATTAAAGAAAATTTATCTAGAATGAGGAGAGAAATAATGAAAGGGAAGAAAAAGAATAAAATCCAGCAATCTTCGAACTCAAAAGAGTAAGGATTGTTTTTTACTAATTCTATTATATATTAAAAATAAATGTCATACATATGTAGTCTCAGGGAGCAACGTCAATGAAGAATATGCTACTTTTGTAGAATGTTTTAAAAAAAAATCAGCAATATTTAAGAGAATTGATTAGCAGTGTAATACTTTCTTGAAGGGGCAGTAAACTTTAAGGTCATGCGCCCTATCATTTATTCTAACAGTGTATTTCCTCAGTACCTATTAGGCGCTGCGTTGAAAAAATTAAAAATATTTCGTTCTAAAATTAGAATGAATACATTAAATTGTATAATTATTGTTACTCTACCGATTTAACAAAAGGAGAGAAAAGTTTGTCCAAGGGTTTACTGCACCTCTCTAAATAGTTAAAATCATTCAATTTATCTCTCTATATATAATCCAAATTTGAAAATGGCAATTTATCATCATTTACAATTTTGAACAGGAAAAAAATGAAAGCACGTCATTTGGCAGAAGAAGTGAAAACCCGTAAGTTTTTGAAATCACTACAAAGATGTCCAGCATGCGATACTATGTGTGAGGTAAGTTTGTTCAAATGTCTCCGTATAAAAGAAAAGACAATGTCAAGGTTCGACAAGAGAGTTCATCTTGAATTTTTTTTTCAGAAAGCTTACGGTTGCAATTCTGTAAATTGCTTCATTTGTTTCACACATTTTTGCTTTTGCTGCCAATCTACAAAAGCAATTCACCCTTGAAAAAAAATAAGGAACAATGGTTGAATTTTTCTAAAATCATCAAATGGAATTATATGACTAAAAGAAAATAAACAGGTGAGAGTTTGAAGAAGTACAGCGAAACTTCTGAGTTATGAAGTTTTAGTTCCTTCATAACTCAGAGCCACTTCATATCTCAGGGGCACTGATAGTTTTCTATGATTAAAATATTGGAAAAAACGATGGTCAATGAGGGATAACTGATACGAAATTTTTAATGTAGGTACATGTTTTCTATAATATAAACATATAAAATACTTCATAACTCAGGTGCATTTCATAACTCAGGTCCTTCATTACTTGAGTGCTTCATAACGCAGAACTACATAACTCAGGAGTTTTACTGTATTAACATAGAAAAGTGACTCCATTCAGTCACCAACCACCATTTTATGACCATGTTTATGGTTGTAAAAACCTACTGGATGTACACTGTACAGTTACCAAAGTCAATGAGACAGGTGTTATCTACAAGAAAAAGCAAGTGAAAACAAAACCACAATGAACAGAAGCAGTGATTCAGGAGGCGAAGAGTTTCTTAGAAGAAACCCTCCGTTGCTCATTCAGAAAAGCTTCTCAGCAGATTTCACCCACCAAAACCCCGTTGTGGAGGATTGTCAGACATGATCTTCGTTTCCGTTTTTATCATTACACTTCATTTCAACCATTAACTAGCTGATGTCAACAAAACAAAGAGAAAACAGTTTTCTGCTCAAACGATCCAACGAAAAGTTCCTTTCTCTCCATCAAAAAACCACATCGAAAAAACAACTTAGTGTAGACTAATGAAAATTCACGAAATATTAACGGAATAAATGATAGGTATGATGTTAAGGTAATATATTTGTTGCCATAATTAATTGAATGGATCAAATCGTTCATGCTTTCCTTGACGATGATGCCAACTTGTCATCGGTTAATGGTGTTTAATATCTCAGATTGCTCCAGGACATTATTTGGCCCAGACTGCAGCATTCTGCAACACGTTTTTCACTTTGGTAGATACAAGACGGCGCTCCACCACATTGCACAAATACAATTCTAGAATTTCTCAATGAAAAGTTTCGAGGTCGATTCATTAGCAGAAGAACGGAAAATCTCTACCCAGCACACAGTCAAAATCTCAACCCTTTGGATTTTCACTTCTTGGCTGCTGCACAAACTCGAGTTTACAAATGAAAAAGATTCCATCGAGTCTCTTATACAATGTGTCCAAAGTTTCGCTGAAAGATATAACCAGGAGACCCCCAACAAATTTTGAAAAAATGTTTGCAAAATGGAGGACATTTTCAACAACTTTTGTAGGGTCTCAGGAGATGTGCCTTGAATGATATAGGACAATAAATGATTAATAATAATACTTTCTTTTCCATCAAAGTGGTGTGTCTATGATGACAATTGTTGCATTAGAAATGCTTCTAATTCGCAATTTAAAAATATCGTTTCTGATTTTTTTACCTCTCTTTCATTATCTAGATCTGTTTTTTATATATCTTTCATACGTTTGTCTAGGGACACACTAACATTGGTAAGAAGATATGCAATCATTTTTAAGTCCCTCTTTTAATAAAATAGGTAGCCATTGTCATTTATCCTGTGATTTTACAAGTAACTTATTATTACTTATGCAAGATGATTATTTTTTATTTTTATTATGAATTATTTTCACATGAAAACAATTTAATACATTTTCTATATTAATTCCTTTTAATGCAAATGATAAATCTACTACCAATAAATATGTCCAAAATATGCACCACTGTACGTACCTCAATAAAATGTACCAATTACTCAGTATCCCCTGCAATTTAAAAAACGAAAAGAAAATGGTGAAGGCACTGAGATTCCATCTTTCGGCACTGAAAATCACAATGTGTGCCCACCCCTGCCCTATATGTAACTGTACCCTGCCATGACCATACCCGTTCTAAATATTCAAAATATATCCTATTTATCTATTTTAGGGAGTTTTCAGTTTTCAACTTTTAATAGGTTCATGATTGATAGGCAGAGATTCAAAATGATGATAGGCCTATACAGTGATTGGTCAGTCTTCTTATAAAAGAAATACTCCAATTTATTACTCCTCTCACTAATTGAAATCAGTTTCTTGAATGAGCCGGAGATAATCTAGGGTCACTTTGTGGGTCGTATCGCACCACACATCTCACTGATTACCTTATAGACCAGGGGTGGGCAGATGCAGCACTCAGGGCTATTTTGGCCCTCAGCGCGGCCTAACTGCCCACCAGGGAAAAAGTGCTTTGTTTTCTTCCAAAGAAAATTTAGAATTTTTAGCCCTGACTGCTCTATAAATTAGAAGGATAATATAGAAGAGTATGGTCAACTAATTGCAGAACAGTATATTTGTAATGACCTTGATACTTTGATAGTCAATTTTATCCGTTAATAAGGTATTTTTTGTTGGTTAAAATAGTGCCGGTGTTTAATTCATTTACCTCTGTCTCTTTTTATCTAGATCAGTTAATTTTATATCTTTCATACGCTTGTCTTGGGATATTCAAACACTGTGGTAAAAATTTATGCAATCCTTTTTAATTCTCTTTTTTAATAATTTAGGCAGCCATAGTAATTTATCCTGTGAATTTAAGAGTCACTTATGCAAGATAGCTTATTTTTGTTTTTATTGTGAATTATTTTCACATGAAGAAAAAATTATTATATATCAGTTATTTCTTCTTTTTAATGCAAATGATAAATATACTACCAATATTTATGCGCAAAATATTTACCGTTGTACATGTATGTACTTCAATTGAATCCACCACCTCATTATATAATTACTCAGTATCCCCAGTAATTTAGAAAACGAAAAGAAAATTGGCACCGAGATTCCATCTTTCGGCACTGAAAAACACAACATGTGCCCACCCCTGTTATAGACCGAACTATCCATAGTAGCGTGAAAATATATCTTGGTTTTGGTTTGAATTGTTGATTTCTTTCTTGGAAAATTATATAAATCGAAATTCAATGAAACAACGAAAAATATGAAAAATTTATCTATGAGTAGAGCTTTCGAATAATCCAATATTCTAATTTTTACTAATTTATATATTTGGTTTCAAATTAGTCTAAGTTTTGATATTGATAATGAATATTGATTATTCGAAAAACCTAAATAAAATCATGTTCACTTTTTCGTCGTTTCTCCACAGTCATAACTCTTCAATTCATCAAAATAAATAGAGGTAACATCCTGTTTAACCCTGGACCAACCAGAGTACCAGACTTGCTCCAGAAGGAATATAGAAAGGTTCTTTTAAAACTTGATTTGAGTTGCAATAAATCCGAAATTTTAATTGCTTAAGATCTATTTATGTGAAATCAATAAAAATCATGAAGCACATTTTGTTTTTATTTACTTTTTTAATCACGTGGAAATTTGGATCTCAGGTAAAATGCATGCGTTGTTGCGTCAAATATTGATTCACACCATAAAATAGCTAATACAGGTAAAGATCTTACGACGGATGATCTTTGAACGGACACCCCTTAAAAGGGACAAAAAAAATCCGCTCTACCGGACTGCAACTCGCTACAACGAACTCTTTAAATTATATGGTTTAACAAATATTTTATTCGTTTAACAATTGTATCTATCAAACATTGATTATATTCAGATGTATTACAATTTACAATCAAAACTTGATACATTCTTTTTTAAGATTTTCAGTATTTTGATTTTGTTACTCTTCTCCGCCACATTTTCTTTGATTAAAAATATTAATAGATATTTGAATAAGAAGTGACTATTCTATTTTAATATATATACTTGATATTCATACCAAACTAAAAAAAAGAGAATCAGGAAATTAAATAATTTATTTATATGTTTTGTTCAGTTTAATGAACGATTATTAATTATGCTATTGATATTAGTTTGCATGTAGGTACATAGATATCTATATAAGTGAAGTTGCAAAATGACACCCTTTTCATCATATTTCATAGTACTTTAAGCGACAGTTATATCTACCTTATTATTTCGTACATTTATATAAGTAAGTTATATAAATATTATAAGATTTTCATTAAAATTTTTCCTTTAATAATAATCTGAAATTATTTACCTTCATTATGGTTTCTTTGAAATACTGTTAAAGAAAACTTGCAAATTTAAATCCCCAACTAAACTAATAATGTAACGTTGCAAAGAACGCTGATCGGTATAGACTCCATAGAGGACACTTTTCCGGTACATGTACTGGGCGATGTACGAGCTTTACATGTATTCCTCTAAGGCAGGGTTTTCCAACCCTGGGGTTGCGACCCTAAGTGGGGTCGCCAAGCCGTTTTTCTGGGGTAGCCCAGGTGTTAAAAACAAATATAAAATATGGCAAAATCACTGGGTCTAAAAATAATGGAGGCAGCTTAACAGTGTCTGACAATACCATTTAAAAAAAAAAACATTTCTACTCTTAGTTTGTTTTTGTGAAAAATGACAATATACTCTTCCAGAAGTGGGTTTTTTGAATAATATCAAGCACTGAAATTTATTTAATGCTATAATAAAATTTAATGATGTTAATTTTGTTCCAAACGTATTGCACCTCTCATATAGAAGGATATATACTGTCCCTTATTTTTTACAGCAAACCACTAGTAATAAGTTATTGGGAAGTTTTGAGTTATGAAGCACTGGAGTAATGAAGGACCTGAATTATAAAATGCACTTTTATAATTCGTCACTGTTATCCCTCAATGACCATAGTTTTCTGAAATCATAATCATAGATAACTATTTAGTGCTCTCGAGATATGAAGTAGCTCCGAGTTATGATATAACCAATACTTTATAACTCAGAAGTTGCGACATACACTGTGTTCCATCAGAAGCATTATTTTAAAATGCGAAATGTATACGCCATTTTGTTCATAAAGATTGGATTTTTTATCATCCTATTCGCATTGATATTCAACCATTTTCAACCTGAAAAAAGTTTTCTTTATTTGAGAAGAAATAGATCGTTCTGCAGTTTGCCAAAAAACCTTTCTCCTTCAACAGGACGCCACAATTCTTGCATCACTCAAGATCAGGGGAAAAGAAACCTAAATTTTGCACCTGAAGAAGTTCATAAAAGTTCGTGATCTTTTCAATGAGACTGGTTCCACTCACAAAAAAGTGTACAGAAGCAGTGATTCAGGAGGTGATGAGTTTCTTTGAAGAAACCTTCAGCTGCTCTCTCTGAAAAGTTCTCAGCAGATTTCACCCACCAAACACCAAAACCACGTTGTGGAGGATCGGCAGACATGAACTTCGTTTCCGTTTTTTTTAATCATTACACTTCAGTTCTACCATTAACTGATGTCCATACAGCACAGAGAATCGTTTGGACTGACGAGAAAAAGTTTTACTTCCATCAAAAACCACATCGAATAAACGACGGAGTGTGGGTAAATAAAAAATCCTCGAAATAACTGCGAAACAAATGATATGATAAGTATGTTGTTCAGGTAACTATCTTAGTTGCCATCATAAATGGAATGGTTTCAATCGTTCATGGATTCTTTAATGATGGGCAATTTGTCATCGGTTAATGGTGTTTCATACTTCAGATTGCACAAGAACATTATTTGGCCTAGGCTGCGCCATTCTGCATCTCTTTTTTTTTTAACTTTGGTGGATGCAAGACGTCGATCCATCGCATTGCACAAATGAAGCCCTAGAATTTTTCAGTGACAATTTTTGAGGTCGAATCATTAGCAGCGGAACTGAAAATCCCTGAGCAGCTAACCGTCTAGATCTCAATCTTTTGGACATTAACTTATCGGATCCTGAAAAAAAATTGAGTTTATAGGAAAAAGCAGATTCCATTGAGTTTCTCAATATGTTCGAAGTTTCGCTGAATATATAACCAGGAGACTCTCTCTTTTAAATGAATGCTCTGAAGCGTGCGTAGTTCTATTTTCAGGTTGGAAGGGGTTACTTTCCACTGCTTTTATTGGGCCTCAGGAGATGTGCTTCATTACGATATAGGACAGTAAATGTTTAACAATCATACAAATCCACTCTTTTCATTGAAATTAATGTATCAATGATGGCAATTGACGCATTTAAAGTGCTTCTAATTCTCAATTTAAAAATGACGTTAATGATGGAACCCAGTAAATACATCTAGGCTATTGGGGCCGCGGACATGACAATTGAGGTGCATAATTGGGGTCGCTTGAAAAAAAAGGTTGGGAACCACTGATCTAAGAGGTTTTTTTGGTGTGACGCATAATGTGAAACAACAGAGATTTTACTTCAATCGGGCTCTAGAGGCCCACTTGGTCAAAAATGTTGCTTTATTTTCATTGATATTTATGCGATACATAAATATGTGATAGACATTGAAAGTCACGGAGTTTCAAGTTTAATTATTTTTTCTCAATATTCTCCATTCGTACAGAGAAAATTGAACCGGGAAGATTGCCAAAGGCGTATTTTTTCCATAATACATTTAATTATTTTCTTTTATAAATTAAATGCTACCGAATTAATTTATTATTTTTAACCCCAAGTAAATAGCAAATACGCTGTTCAGTATTTCACCGAAAGTTAGGTTAGGGACTTGAGGGGGGAAGGGGGGGTTGGGGGGGGGGGTTGGCGTAAAAATGTAAAATAAATTATTATACTGCTATACAATAGAGGTTAACGAATGGTTTAGTCGTGTCTCTTCTATGAAATTAAATTGTATCAGTTTATAGAGAGGTTATGTTGATAGTGTTGTGTTAATCATTTAGATCAAAGATTTATTATAGATTTCAGAAGTAAATTTAGTACTATATAGAAGAAAATTTTATGAGCAATAGCTAGTTAATATACAATCCATGAATTTTCTATGAAATATCAAAGTTAATTTATGAATCATGAAATGAAAATATGGAATAAAGTGCTAGATATATAGAATAAAACAGGTATCCAGCAATCCATCGTTGGTCATAAAACTTGCTGTTAGGTTCAAGTTTTTCACGCGTTCATCTTGCTATTCAAAAGCTTGGATCTTACAATACCTTTAATTTTGAGTCTGAAATTTTAATAACCCACTTGAAAATCTTTTTTCTGATTTATTACCTATAATATATACCTGTTCACGTATCGTAAAGAGCCTGTATATCTAACTCTTTATGCACTAAGGCGACATATACATTATACAGTGTGACACAAAAAAAAAGAGGGATGAAAGTAAACGATAATAACTCAAAAAGTAGTACACTTAGAAAGATGAAATGAAAACCACATGATAGAGTATATCTTCAAGATTTATTTAGTTTATAACAAATGCTAAAAATGCCCTCCCAACTGCTCAGTACGCAAATTTATATTTTTCTCAAAATTCGCAATCGTGGCACCAAGGGTTTCATGATTCCTTGATGAAATAGTTTCTTGGATACTTGACAATATTCTTCATGTTTTCAATAATATCTGACTTTGTTCAGTAAACATTCTCCTTTACATACCCTCAAAATATTAAGAGATTGGATAAGTGAAATCCATACGTTTAGGGATGATGTGGATTTCAAATCAATTTGTTAGCCAATTTTGTGTTCTCAATGAGTTGTGATCTGTTGCTCCGTCTGGTTGAAAACAACGGTCAGGGTGAATGTCGCCAGTCAACATGATGCTTAACATATCAATATACGTAGAAGGTGTTACTGTGTACTGTGCTTGAATGTCCGAGAGGATCTTGAAAAAAAATATGAGCCATAAACTCTGTTAGAACTAAGGCCGCACCAGACAGTTACCTAGTCCTTTGACAAAATTGCAATCTTCTTTACCATTATTTGAAAGCTGCACGTTTCATTCAAATGAAGATCATTTTTTAAAATTTGTCGAATGATTTCTCTATTTATTTCCAGTTCTGCTTCCATCTTTCTTGCACTTTGTGACGAATCTTGAATCCTTGCACTAACTGTGGCAATATTTCCTTCAGTTTACTTTTTTTTTTAATTATATTTTAATTCTCGGTATAAATGGAAAAATTGAATTAAATATGAAATCAAATAAATCTTGGAGATATACTCTTTATTGTGGTTTTTATTTCATCTTTCTAAGTGTACTACTTTTTGAGTTATAAGCGTTTACTTTCATCCCTCTTTTTTTTTTTGTGTCACTCTGTACAGTACTGGAAAAATTAAAATTTTGTTCACAAAAAGATTATTTAAACCAATTTCGTTGATTGCAAATGGCTTTATTTTTTATACCCTAGTACAGTGATACGTCTTGATCATTCATTATCACTTAGTTTGGAAACATTTAGCATCTAAAAGTGCTTCAACGGTTGGTTCCTCATCACTTTCACCACATTCCCCATAATTTTCATCATATTCCCCACAATTTTCATCACATTCTCCATCATTCTTTTTAAATTACCCATCACTCTCTCCCCAATTTAGAAAAAAATCATAGCCTTCAATTGGTAAACTGCGAATTATCGGACGTTTCCACATTCTCGAACACTCACGAAAAAATGCAAAATATAACAATATATTGATACATAACAATTCCTTTATTTTTTTCTTACATATGTTCGAAAATATGGAACTCAGAACTTACCCTAGGTAAGTCGGTAAAATTTATAAATAATAACTTAATTATTTTTGTCTTATTACTAAACTAGTGAGTTACTAGTTACAAATGGCGGGCAATAATTTTTTTTTTAAGTTATCGGATTTTTCTTTTAATATTTCAATTCGATATTTTTATTATACGGATTCATTATTTTTTTTATTCAAATTTCAGTCATCAAAATCTATAGTGTATTATCCGTTAGGACTAACGGACTTCGATTTTTTTAATTAACCGGATTTTTAAATATAAAAAAAGTATTTTTCATGTAAATTTTTTATCTCTGAATATTTTGGTAATTTCGGATTTCAATTTAATTCAAGATTTTTAAATCCCGCATATTTTGGAAATGCTGAACTTTTTGTATCCCGGTTTTTTTATTTCCCGATTTCTTTGTATCTCAGATTTATTGTCATGAAATTTTGTTACACATAATTTTTCTGTTATGCGGATTTTTTTTCTTATCCATTTTTTTTTCTGTTTCCCTGACAGTTATTTTAGTCATAGAATTATATCAATCTTAAATGTTAAAACTCTCTGGTTAAGCGTGACATTGTTCTTGCAACCAACCAACAGACAGACACAGACACACACATTGTGTACTAGTGTACAGTGTGATTTTATATATACGGAAGTTTTGCATTAGGTTTTAATTTTTTCAATAATTTGTTGTTTAATTATGAAATAGGAACAGCACATGTTTCATATTATAATACGATAGACTCTCCCTGTTTCAGTTCCAAGCTTAGAGATGAAGTTATTAGTATTGGTATAAATATTCGGTAGCCGGTAAATTGCTCGAAAACAATTGCTCGAAAAACAATTGCTCGAAAACAATTGCTCGAATGAACAATTGCTCGAAAGAACAATTGCTCGAAAGAACAATTGCTCGAAAGAACAATTGCTCGAAAGACAATTGCTCGAAAAACAATTGCTCGAACGAACAATTGATCGAATGAACAATTGCTCGAATTATCAAATTGCTCGAATGAACAAAATTGCTCGAATTATAAAATTGCACAGTATTCGATTTTATAAAAGTCAGTTATTCATGAAGTGGAGCTGCACCTAAAAATCCTTGTTTCTTTTTAGTAATTGATCATTAATCATTCGATAAATGATTTTAATTATTACTCGTTCTTCATAATTTTTTTCTTTCTCTAGAAACTGTTTGTGTCTTCTCGTATGTAAAATTGGAATCATGTGGTGAATCAGAACTATTCATGTTTTTTTACCATAAAACCCGAAATTTTTTGTAGATTAATTAAAACTCTGCCAAAACTTTGAGTTATTTCACCAAATAAGGTGCCACATACATATGGGCTAGTAATAAATTAATCTACAAAAATTTTCAGGTTTTACGATAAAAAACATGAATAGTACTGATTCACCACATGATTCCATTTCACATGTTACATACGAGATGACACAAACGGTCTAAAAAAAATTAAGCAGAATGAGTAATAATTAAAAGCATTTATAGAATGATTAATGATCAATTACTAAAAAGAAACAAGGATTGTTAGTTGCAGCTCCACTTCATGAATAACTGACTATTATAAAATCGAAAACTGTGCAATTTTATAATTAGAGCAATTTTGTTCATTCGAGCAATTTGATAATTCGAGCAATTGTTCTTTCGATCAATTGTTCGTTCGAGCAATTGTTTTTCGAGCAATTGTCTTTCGAGCAATTGTTCATTCGAGCAATTGTTTTTCGAGCAATTGTTTTCGAGCAATTGTCTTTCGAGTAATTGTTTTCGAGCAATTTACCTAGAACCAAATATTCACTGTAATAGTATTATTTCAATTCTAGACTGCAACGAAAGAAAAGTCAACCTGTCTGTCCGAAGTATTTAATAACTATAAAGGAAATTATAATCATTTATGGCAGTAACAGGGCTACGGGTCACAATAATATTAAATATTAAAAATATAATCTTAGTTCTGGTTTTGGAGAGTAAAAAATATTAGCGTTTAATCAGTATATATGTATTGATATTACATTATTATTATCGTAAACCCATTGTATTAATTGAAATCTCAATGAATGAACAGCAGGTTGTGTACTGTATAATATCTAAATATAAGTGAATGATGTTCCCAATTCAGTTTCCAAGTTCATTAATAAAGTTCAATAGTCTGAAGAGTTGAACTGTCAGAGATAAGATCACTTAACTCCAAACCACAAAATGGAAGACAATTGAAATAAAACTTTTTTCACAGCTGTAATTCGACTCTCTTCAAAGTGCATCCTTCACCTGAATATCCTGTTCCAAATTCCATTTCTAAAAAAGCTGTTCGGAAGAAGATTTTGATCTATGAGGCGGGTATAAAAGATCTCCAAATTCAATCCAAAGTCAGTTGGTGTGAAGACTTGAAGAGAAGACAACCACAGGACAGACCAAACAAAAAGGTAACGTCTATACTTTGTCATGGAAATTAGAACTATAGCTAACAACTAGGAGCAGGAATTCGATATTATTTACAAACTACAATAATTTGTATTGACTGTAAAAATATGACCGTAATCAGCTTTAACCTAACAGCTCATCTGTTAGGTTGAAGACTGTGATAAGATATTGAATGAATTTTTCTTCACACTCAAGAGTTCATCACTAGTGGAACAATATTTGTATATTTTTGTAGACTTATTGCATCTTTATCCATGATTTTTATTACACGATAGAGCTAGTCTTTCATGATATTAAAACTGTTCTTTACCCATTTTAAATGTATGAGTAGTTAAAAAATCAAACCACATAAAGAAATTAATATAATAATTATTAAAAATTAACGAGTTAATAAGTCAAATTACATTTTTTTATTAATATTAACGAAAATGTAGAAAAGTCAAATATTTGGTAAGTTGCTCTATATAAATTTTATGTCTTATTCAATTCAAGAAAAACTTCTTATAATATTTACAACCTTAAAACTCATTACTATTTTCAGAACCAATCAGGATGTGGAATTTAAAGGCTGTCATGACGTCACTCCTGCTGACTGTTCTACTCATTGGAACAGGTGAGAATTAACCTTTAATTTAAATACACTTTTAATATAAATAACAAGTATTGGTACTCACATTGTTAATGTGGTTAAAGGTCCCCTCCATTCTTAATTAAAATTTCTCTAGAAATGCTTTAAATTTGTAGAGCTAAGGTTATATAACATATCACAGGTAACAGAAAAGAAATTGATCAACTATTCGCTTCGTAATTAATAATTCAAGACAGTATTATTTTACCTTCACTGTCAGACATTTCTATTATATTCAATAGAAGAACAAGAAAAAGGGACGACCTTTATAGCGTATTATCCTAAAATTTAATGATAATGAGGTATTTATGTACAGTTTTAGGCACACTATGTTTTTCGGGTAATGGTATTTTGGGTAACGATATAGGTAGCTATTTGCGATACGTCTACCAGCTTTGTTATTGTTTGAATTTGCTGGAAGAGGCACTTTCTTTTTCTTCACTTGAAATTCAGAGGGTAGAAGAAAAATCACATGAATAATTTATATTACATTTTATAATAAAGAAATAGAATCAAATTTGAAATGGTTTGTAGTTTTATAATAAGTAACCTAAGTTCTAATGAATAGAAGAAAAAAATAGAGTGAAGGGGACCTGCAAGATACGTTTCGATGCCGGTATACTGAATTTCAAATTAATTGTGTTTTTTTAAAGAGGATTTTTTTTGCAATTAGTTAATAAATATAATTGATATAATTATGAGTAGGAAAGTGTACTTCTCCATGGTGCTAATATTATTTAGGAAAACATTTATGCAAAATTTCTTTTATGAGTTACTATATCAGATATAAAAAAAAAATTGTAACTGATTCCTTTAATCGTTTTATTGTTGAAACTTTTCGCATGTTTAAACGATTAGTTAATTAGTTAATTTAATTTAACTCCATTCGGTACATTAATCTTTCGATTATTTTTGTTACTTATTGAACTACTCACACAAATATTTTTACTTTTACTTAAATTAAGTGATTTATCATACTCTTCTTGCTATTCGGTAATTGCCACTAAGATTTTCATGAAATTAAAAAAAAACATGTTTAACATTGGTAAAGCCACTTAACATTCAATAATATCATAATTCCATAATTTATTCAATATATTTCCATTTTTTTTCAGTAAATGGCTTACCCATTCCAAGCAATTTGCCAACTGAGATTATTCCTCTTGGAATATCAGCTCCATTCACTTGTCCTGCCGAAACTGTTGGAGAAGGATCTGGAGAAGGATCTGCAGAGGAATCTGAACCATGCACCAATTTAGACAATGAACTGAAAGAAGTTATGGAGTCTGCGATTCGCCCCATTGTTAGCGAGTCTGTAATGGAGCAGATGGAAAACAGTTTTGCATTTGTGGTTGATTTCATCAATGATGAATTTACCAGTGGGGTAGATGATATTGATTCTATCATAGTATCAATGCCCAATCTGTTAGATACAGTATTTGAACTATACGTACCTACAATTACAGTAGCTGATTCATCAGATGTCTCAACTGCCTTGACAAGTGCAGTTATTGAATACATTGAAGGTGGAAGCTATTCGTGCAAAATTAGCATAGAAAATATTGCTTCTGCAGTTTCATCCTATTTAGGATCTACCGAACTACAAAGCTTGACAGAAACAGAGATAGCCGATAAATCTTCATCAGTTAATGAAATCCTGGGAACTCTGATTGCTGATTCTCCCGCAACATCAGTATTACCCGCAATTCAAACTCAATTTATTGGGATAGTGTCTTTCATAGTAAATTCTGGAGCTTATAATCCAGTTATTGCCCTTCCTATCCTTGAATTTGTTTCTGGTCCCGTTAGTGAATTGCCATCAGATTCTGAAGTTCTAGCCGCTATAGTCGCCCAAAATAGCCTCCCTGATGAATTGACAGAAGAAACTCCAGAAGTGGAAACTACGGTCATTTCTGAAGTCATAGAGCTTATTGAATGCACAATATGTTCCATCTCTAAAAACGCGGTCGATGAAGTCATTGTGAAAGCTGTAACTGATTTACTCACCTCAGCTGATACTACAGGTGCCACTGATGCAGATAGTATTGCAACATCAGTTTCACAGTCCGTATCAGCGGGAGTTTTGGGAAATGCTTTCTTTGATTCTGTACTTGCAGGAATTTCTCAAAGATCTCTAGGTCTAACTGTTTTGGAAACTATCATTGAGAGGTTGTCAACTACTGATTCCAGAAATATTATTGATATCACCTCTGCTGAATCTGTTCTTAGATCAGTCATCGATACTGATGAACTAGAAGAAAAAATTTCCAATTGTGTCGAGAATTATCTTGCCGATCCTGAAGCAATTGAAACTGCTATCACGAACGCAGCTACAAATGCAATTGTAACAGATCAAGTCTCTCCAAATACTGTTGCATCAATCTCAATTGATGATATTATTCAAGAATTAGTTCCATCTATTAATGACACTATGAACTCTTTTGATGGTTCTTCTATAATCCCAATACTCAAGAATGAGATTTCCGAAATCCTCTCAACTGCCTTCTACGACCCAGCTGTTTTGAACCTCGTCACCCAGCTCAATAAGGATTACTTCACTGCAATTATCAAAAGTATGTACTGTTTTATTGAGTTGATACATTTCATTGCATTATTTCTTTATTTTACGTTGAACTGAATGGTTATTTTCTTTTACAGAGTTCATGTCATCGGAAAATCTAGTCAACACTAATTTGCAAGCTTTTGGAGGATTTCCTAAAGAAGTACTTGGAACAAAGAAAAATGGATTACCAAATTTGTTTAACACTTTTCTTAATCTTCTGATGAAATATTCTGACAAAATCTCGAAAAAAACAAAGGTTAATCAAATGGCCATTCAGGATGATAGTGACAAAACGATTGCGCCACTAAACAACAACAATAAAAAAATCCTGTCTTTGAAGCCTATTTTCAAAAAATCTATAAAAATGATTGGAAAAATGATCAAAAGATTTTTCCCAGGAGTTACAGCTTCAAACCTTGAAATACAGTCAAAGAAGAGAGCGAAAAGAGCAATTCTTAGCAAACAGGTGAAGACAATGAAGAAAGTTTTCGGTACTTTAAATGAAGCCGCCTCATCCCTGGGCGACCAGTTCAGCGAGGTAGGATACTGGCTTCTTAAATTCCCTCCAGTTGTAAATGCTTACAACGGTGTCCGCGAAATCAGTCTTGAAAGTATCAGAAAGGACACCATCGACTTCCTCGCAGGATTCGATTTTATTGAAAGACAAGATTTGGAGGAATTTAGTGTAGATGGAGTCATTGACAACATGAGTGTGTCTTCGTTTGTCGGTGATTCTACCATTGACTACTTATCTTCTTGGGAAGAATATATCGATGGTTTGGCTATTGATGCAGGCAACGAAATGAATAAGTTTGGCAAGAGAGTAGATGATTTCAAAAAGTCCACTTTCCCATTTAATTTGTTCTTTTCTAAAGATTAAGAAATTAGTATTTAGTTATTTTCTAACTTTTGTATCGTAAAAGGTACCTACAAAAAATATATGTTTCACATTGAACTATCAGTAGGGAGTTAACGATATACTATCGTTACCTATATAAATCTAAATTATAGAATGTTTATTATTTAATTTTAGTTATTTTGTATTCTTATAAGATTTTAAAGTGAACTCATAAAGTATAAATTTGTGTTCTTATTTGATAAATTGTATTTTTGACAATTCGTTTAATTTTCTCTTTTTACCTTCTATATTCAATTGAAATTAATTTCAAAATAACAGTCAGAGATATCAAACTATTTGATAAAAAAAGTAGCAGTCTGTTTGGAAAAGAGGACAGTGAAAGCATGGCAGTTGCCTCTGTGCTTACCAGTAAAAATTAGTCCACGAATGAAATTATATATGTAGATATAAATTACTCATCCGACATTTATCTTCTATCCGCTTATTATTTTAGATAGAGTACTAGAGCTCACTCTATTTAATAATATGGTGGTTTACCTGGTAAATCTCTAATTTACATCACTACTTATTTTCAACAGCAGTCGTTTTTCAATATACAAATAACATAGCCCTTTTGGTTCCAGGTCTTTTTGGAGTATACATTACATATTTTCTGTTATATTCAGTGGAATGATGTTATGAAATATATAATCTAACTGATGTATAATAATGAACAAAATCTTTATTCGAAATAGAAAACCATTAATGAATCATCTTTTTGGACATTAAATATTCAACTTGCTAATCGTGACTAAAGTGCTGCGGCAACACTATCAATATCTAGCTTCTTATGTTCATTTACCAATGATTTCTATAAGATTTGTATGAAAGGTTAATTGAACAAACCAATGGGAATTATCAAATATAAATGAAAACAAGGATGCAGTAATAGAATGAATAACATACACTACGTGCCACACTTCTGTGCAGATCACAAATTTTGGGATAAAATGAGTAAAAATCAATGAAATAAAATGAAATTTGCAGTTAATATGGAAACCCTCACTAGGAGGTTATGTATAAAATTTGAAGGTAATCCGTTGTTTATTAACCGAGTATGATTAATTTTTACATTATTTAACCGTGCTACGCTCTTGTGTTTGTTGTCCTCACATTTTTAAATATCGAAAATGAGTCGCCGCCCGTGTCTTTCTGACTCTGAAAAGAGTAAGATAGTATCCATGCTGGCTGAGGGACATGATGCCAAGTCTATTTCCACTGAAATCGGTCGTGACCCACGTACAGTGAAGAAATTTATTGATGATCCCATGAGGAAGGTCACTCGTAAGGATAAGGGTAAATGGAAAGTAGCAACCAGGCGGAACTTGTCCAGGATCAAGAGGGAACTCAAGAGGAACTCCACTGCCACAAGTGGGGAAATTTTCAAGAGTGCAGGTATGGAGGAAGTCCCCAAAACCACTCGTTGCAGGATCTTGAGAAGTATGGCTTCTCATGTTTCACCCGTTGTCAGGCCTCCTTTGAAGGAGTCACACAAGAAAGCAAGAGTTTCTTGGGCTGAGAAGTATCTCAAGACAGACTTCCAGACTGTGCTCTTCACTGATGAGATGCGAGCGACTCTTGACGGCCCTGACGGTTGGGCAAAGTCATGGACTGCCCATGGCTCTTCTCGACCTCAGAGGATTCGTCGTCAACAAGGAGGAGGAGGTGTTATGATGTGAGCTGGAATACTTGGAAACAGATTGGTGGGACCCTTCCGTGTACCAGAGGGCGTTAAAATCACGTCAGCTAATTATATTAGCTTTTTGAAGAACAATTTTGTTCCGTGGCTGAAGAGGCAACCAGCTGCACTCAAGAAAAAGATCATTTTCATGCATGATAACGCCCCGTCCCATGCAGCTACAGCCACCCGCAGTTACCTGGAAACTCTTAAGTTCTCGGATGATAAATTGATGGTCTGGCCCAGCCTCTCACCGGATTTAAATCCAATTGAAAACCTCTGGTCCATATTAAAACAAAAGTTGTATGCGGGAGGACGTCAATTCACAAACAAGGAGGACCTCTGGAGGGAAATTGAGAAAATATGTGAGAAGATAACACCAGATACTATAAATAAGTTGACTAGCTCCATGGATAGACGTCTTTTGAGGGTCGTTGACAAGAGGGGAGGTTTTACTGGGTATTAATAATTAAAATGCAGTTTTTGTTATAATTTCATCAATTTTGTATTTTCGAAGTAATTAAATTTGCACTCTTGTAGCTCCTGCATATAAATAACACTTTTTGAGTTAAATAAAATTGTTTTTGAACGTTATATAAGCACTTTTACCCTCCTGCACAAGAGCGTGGTACTCTGAAATTATACCTTTTTAGGAAAAATCCTTGTCAATTCACCAATAAGTATCACAGGCATTTGAAATTTCTTGGCATGTTACATCTGTATTGGACAAGTGTCTACTGAAAATTTCAATGGATTTGGATGAGTTATACACATTTTACAGCAAAATGTGTGATCTGCACAAAAGTGTGGCACGTAGTGTATAGGCATCTCAACTTAAGAATGCGAACGGAACCTAGTTTTCATAATCGTGTACAAAAAGAACTTGAGGTGCAAAACAGGCCAAATATGAATACCCAATGGTGGGTATTCGAAAAAATTTCAAAGTTAACAAATTATGAATTTTCTGATTAAATAATGAGTTTGGAATTTCATGAACTCTGCAAAATCTGCAACAATAAGAACTGAATTATTAAGCAATTGGATACGAAGAGATAGGAAAGGTGTTGCACCGACCAAACAGCCATTAGCGTCACTTTTCATACAAACCTATGAGGAAATAAATTCCCTCAATTCATTTGTATGAAAAGTTAATTGAACAAACCAATGAGAATTATCAAATATAAATGAAAACAAGGGTACACTTATAGAATGAATAACATATTGGCATCTTAACTTTTTAACCTGTAAATAGTCAAATTTCAGTTGAATCTTAAAAGATAATTTATTAGAGAAAAAGTTGCCTTTTATACAAAATTCTATATCCTAGATACCAACAGTCATATATAAACAAATTTATAAATAAATGATAATTAATAAGATTTTCTACCTTCAAAAACTCTTTTGTACCTTATCAGAGAAATGATTTAGTTAGGGTAAAAATGAAAGGTTAGAATAAGAAGTTGTAATTAATAAGTTGTTTTATGAGGGCCGCAGTTAACTTGTTAAGTATGCGAAGGGAACCTAGTTTTCATAATCGTGTACAACAAGAACTCGGGGTGCAAAACAGGCCATGAGTACCTTTCACAGAGAAGTACTGAACCCCAAAGATTTTTTTTTTTGGGGGGGGGGGGGGGGGGGAAATATACTCTCCTATCTAATATTTTTCAAATAGGTCAGGCACTTCTTCCTTAAAATTTTTTGCATACCTAGCACTAAGAAAATAAAATTACTACATAGCACAGAGATAAAAATGAAACTATTCAGTACATAGCGCTGGAACATGGCGCTGGAATATATAAAACAGTTCAGTGCATAGCGCTGAGGAATTAAATCATGAGAGGTGCCGTCAATGGCTAAACCTTTAGTGCGACCTATCCTAAAAGAATAGTTAGTAATTTAGTATGCTGATTATGAGGAAATATGTATCAAAATCAAAATTAATTTTGAAGTTTTATTTATTTCTAAGGGCCTACCAATGTTAGCGATAGACATGATGCCTACTGCATCTCCTTTTACAGAGATATATATTTAGTAATGCGTTTACCAGAGAAGATTCCAAACGATTTGGATGGAGTATAATGGAGTAGCAAACAGTACCCAAACTCCAGACGACTGTGACAACGGAATTTTATTGTTGAATTTACATTATTATCATAAAAATTTGGTGAAAATGAAAATTATGAAAAAATTGCTTTTACTGAGAAAGTGTCTTCAGGTAGTGGGCTTTAATGTCATTTTTATGTGGCTACGAGCACTAAAAACCCCCTCAGGAGGATCCAAAGGAGGCAAGCGGTGGTAAAAATCATGACGTTACTTTTATTGGAGAAGTAATGATAGGCAGTGTATTATCAGGGAAAGAATAAACGAGGTCACTTTAAATTTTAGATGCAAAAACCGTGGAGCTTTCAGTCAAAATTTTGAGATTTGACAACGTTGCATAGGATAAGGTCCGCCTTTTTATAGTATTGAGAAAAGATGCCAACTAATTTCTATTAAGATACCAAATAGTGAATTATAGGTTGGTGGCATTAAATCTAACTGTTTTACAATTAGCTTTACATTTTTATATTAATTATAATTATTGATTTGCGTTCTCCAGTAATAATTAGAGTATTTTCATTATTTTGTTTTGGTCACTTAATATCAAATACGTATAAGAATGTCAAAATCAAATGAATAATTCTTAATAATTATTTACCTGACCTATAGCAATAGGAAGGTTTGGGACATTTTGTTTGGTATTATTGAAACATCTTTATGTGGGTGTTCGAATGAAATCACACTTATATTTCATAATTATTCTCGAAACTGGAAATCATCTCCGTTTATAATTGAAGATAGGACATGCCATCACAATAATTTGTAACTTATCCATGCAAGTAGGTTACATCTACCATCTTTCAACGAGGAAGTTACAGAAATGATTAGCTAATATATAACAGATTTTATCTGAGTATTCCCAAATCTGTAATCGAATTAGCTATTTCATCTTTAATTAATTTAAAATGAAATGTTATAAGCAGCACAGTTTACCATTGAAAAAATGAAAGGTTATCAAAGTGATCCTCTGTAACTGCCGTATCTTATAAGTTTCACCTAGAATTAGATGCTAGCTATTTCTATTTATATTAATTTCAGTAACTAAAAGCTTAGGTAGGGGGTATGACCTCTGCTTGGAATAAAAGGCCATATCGCTGACGTCAAATGGAAAGGAACTCGAAGAAGCAGTCAGAAAAGAAAATGGCTCAATGAACATTGAATAATGTCACCTACCACCTGTCGGTACAAATGCTCAGAGTTGCAGAAAAGCTACTCCGTGAATATGCAGTCATTTACCATGAAATCTGTAGGAAAAGGACACAAGTACCAGTATCTGCATTCACAGACGGAAGATGAAAATGAAAAAAGGTTATGGAAAATTAATCCTACTTACCATAAAATTTAAAACCTCTTAGTTGAAGATTATGACTCTCGCGCTATTCGTTAAAACTGCAACTAGTGTTAAAAAAATGATAAGCATGATAAATATAAAAAAAGATAATCCATATTAGAACATTTCAGGGCAGCCCAAAGACGCCACCTCTTTCTCTAACACTCACCACAGACAAATCAGGATTGAGCCTCTGAGGGGAAATATTCTTTTATCACCTTCAAAAATTTAATTATCGATGAAGGGTTAAAACTTATTTTCTAATGAATAATATATAAACTTAGAAACTGAAATTGATTGACTAATTCAAAAGTATTGTAAATCTAAACTAATACAAACAATATAGAACTATCTGAATATTTACTATTGATATTGCGCATATGCTCCTTCTGCCTTAAGTTTAGGTCACACCGCCCGAACTTTGTTGGGGCATTCTTTGAGCGATGAAAAAAAAATTAACACCGCTCGTTACAGTTTACCAGAAGTTGGTTCCCGTATGAGCAACGCCATATACGCTCGGCCACAGCTTATGTTCCCTCACCGCTCCGAAGGGATTGAGTTTCTCAAAATGTTGCAAGCGTTGAGGAGCGGTAGTTTTACTCTATGCAAAGTTCACTACCTCTAAAACACCGCCCAGCTAAATTTTGGCACCGCTAGACGCATGTTCGTGGACACTTTATTCCACTAGGCCAATGCACAAATACTGAACGGTGTTTCACCAGCTTTGCCTGAACGGTGATTAAATGTTACACAAGCTTTGGTAGACCGTTGTTATTTTTTACGAGTTTGTGTGTCGAAATTATGTATCAAAATATAGCGGTGCACCGCTGAAGTCGTCGTTGCTAGAGCTGGCTTAATGGTAATAAACAAGAGGCAGCCAGCGTTGGTTTGGCAGTATGGAGCTATGCGACCTCCATACCAACAACAAACCAAAGGTCATCACCTCAATGAATCATCGCTTCATTTGCTGAGACCGTTTCGGCAAACTCGTGTCCGTGATTCATACGCTTTCAACTGCCTGGGTAATGATGGCAAAGCAGCGTAGTCCAGCATTTAAGATCACGTATTTGCTTCTATAATGGTGCCAAAATTTTACTTTGTTTTGTTGCAGTGGGGAACTTTGTGGAGCGGAAAGCTACTGCGTCTCAAATTCCGTAATATTTTGTGCAGTTCAAAACTTTCGGATCGGTAGATGTGAACATAAGCGGTGGTCGAGCGTATACGGCATTGCCAAAACGGGGGCCAACTTCTGGTGAGCGTTAACAATTTTTTGATTTCGCTTAAGGAACGCTCCATCAAAGTTTCTCCGGTGTGTCAGGCCTTCAAATGATGAGCCTCAACTTTAGATTTATATCAAAAATCTATCAGAATTTATGATAGATTTCATCCACTCAGCTCCGTAATCAAAAGCAGTATACCGCTATACAAACTTAAAACCCCCGTCGAGCCAACGCCCACACTCGTAGAACACCGCTATATCAACACTCGCGTTACCATGATCAGTTTTCCCTTGTGTACGCGGTAACAAGCGTTGTCGAAATTTGGTTTATTTTCACTCCATTCAAAGAACGCTCCAACAAACTTCTGTTGGTGTGGTCTAAGCTTTAGATATCCTTCTCTATACATCGAAGCAAGCCTTACGTTAAATAAATCATAAAATTAGCAATTCGTCATGCTATACCACATACTGGAAATGTTTTGTTTCAAAGCTTCAAATATTTTCTATTTGATTAAGATCAGCAATTAGTGTTGTTAATCAGCCCCGATCGAAAGTCTCATGAAAGTTTCGACAACTGCTGCATGCTCTCCAATGAGGAATGCATTATTATATGCACCCAAGTAATAAAATATAAGATTAACAGAAAATAACGAGAAAATGGAAAAGAAATTACAACTGTCGAGGACCATGGCTCATCCATAATTAGTTTGGGTGACTAAATATCATTACATGACCAACAAAATGACGTGCACCCATCGAGTGCATACCTTCGCCGCCACATATAACTTTGACCATCCAATAATTTGCATTGAGTTAGAAATGAACTTCACCTTTCATGTTCACTCTCAAAATCTGATCAAATGGTTCCTGGTTATTGACCAATAAATGGTGAATACCAAACTTCAGGAAATTGGTTAAATACTATTTGAGTTATAAATGACCTTGACCTTTAACCCGATCTCTCCCAAAATCTAATCAAATAGTTCCTGGTTATTGACCAATCGTGTCACTGATTATTGGACAATTTAGTTTAATAATTTTTGAGTTGTAAATGACCTTGATCTGACCGTTCCCAAAAAATTATCAACTCTATACTAGATATTGACCAATCGTCAAACTAAATTTCAGGCAATTTGATTGAAAATCTTTTTTAGTTATTGAGTTATAAATAGTGAGAGTGGGGTAAACTCAATTCATGGTACAGAGGGGACCGAAGTTATAGGGGGAACTACAATTTGATCAAATTCAACGGAAACCTAGTTTATGGAAAAAAATGTTTATCAATTAAAATTAATAAATGACGAAAAAAAAAACGGTAAAAATAAAACAACATGAAGGAAGCGGCAAGTTGTACTTGTTAAGCTTTCAGAAATAAATATCTATAACTTTTCAAAATAGTTTCATTTTAATTTCATTTAAGACACCAAAATAAGCTATCTTGAAAAGAGAGGTGGGAGACTGAGATCGAACTGTAGATACGTTCTCTCGTTTCTGAACTCCAGCAATCAAATTTATCAATAGCCTCTTCTCCTTTCTACCACGTTTAAATATTAATATTGCCAGCACTACTTCCAGTTTTGGAAAATGGTGCTATAGGGATATGCTGTTCAATGCAAGGGTTTAGATTTAATTTTTACAAGTTTAATTATTACACAGTTCACGCAAATGAATGTGTTATTAAGCAATGAATATGTAAGTTAAAAATTTAGAAGTTTGTAAAAATCTTTTTGGCAATTCATCGATAGCCTAAATGGGGCTTTACTTATAACCATGGGATATATTCTACTATTTTTTTTTTCATTATAGCAATTATTAAAATATTTGAACAAAAGCCAATTTAAACAAATCAGCCCTTATATTAATCAGGGATATTATAGACATTGCATAATGAACTAACTATAGACATTAAAAATTGAACTAAGGTAAATACGCAATAGCTGATGTGACACAGCAGCCGATAGCTAATTACAAAAAGATGCTCTATTATAGATATGAAGTTTGAACTTATATAGTCGAAAATTGAACATATTTTTCTACTAGCTATCAGGTAATGTGTTATATTGGCTATTGTGTATTTACCTTATAGTTCTTGCCCATCAAAAATAAAATATTTCAAATTATTCATACTCTCTTAGATACGACTGTTGCAAATAATAATTCAATGATGGTAGTTTTGATCTTACTAACTAGCCGTATGGGACGGCTAGTTATTCTGTCAATAATTTAGTGCATGAAAAAATTCGATTAATATTGAATCGAATGATGCCAAACAGTTTTTCGGGTTGTGCTACGCAATGTAGTTGTTATTTCATTAGAATTTGATATACGATGAAATAATTAAGTGGGTAAACCACTATTACAAAATTGTTAAATAGCTGTTCCTGTAGTTACTCACATGTGAAAAAATTAAGAAAAGTACACGACTAGTGTAATACCTTAGCGCAATAGTTTTTATAAATATAGTTATTTTGTTGAAGTCCTGATAGTTCAAATAATCTTTAATCGAAATGTAATTTTTTTATTAATACGATATAGTTTGATAAGAGCTATCTTTCAATATTCAAAGATAATTCACTAATTGGTCTTAAGTAGTCAAACTTTTCACTAATTGGCATCTTTTCTCAATACTACAAAAAGGCGGACCTTATCCTATGCAACGTGTCAAATCTCAAAATTTTGACTGAAAACTCCACGGTTTTTGCATCTAAAATTTAAAGTGACCTCGTTTATTCTTTCCCTGATAATACAATTACATACTGTGCTCTTATGTCACAACTTTATTAGGCGCCAAATGGGGGGAGGGGGCAAGGGGGGGGGGGTATTTACGCTTTTGTCTATTATTTACGTACTTACATTTTTGGCCAAATATATGTCTTCGACTCCCAGGTAAAATGTGAATTTTCCAAATGAAAATAAATTGATGTCACGCAGGTGGGCATGAGGTTAAGGGTATGGTTACTATGCATGCGTATTCAAGCGATTTTTCGCACTGACGACTTCTGATGAAATCGGATGAAAATCAAACTCATACTTTCCAATGAGAGTGGTTACAGTGGCTGCGATTTGGTCGTCAGAATACGTACGAAGTCGTCAGACTAACTTCAGCGTTCAAATGAGTTTGATTTTTTCATGCGACTTGCGACAACTTACGGTATTTTTGTGTATATTTCTCTTTCTTTTGATTGCTATTACTGTTTATCCATGCATTTTGGAAATATATTATTTAATACTAGGTATAAGAAATAATACAAATATTATTTAATTATTTAAATTTATTTAATCATAATAAAATTATATATAAAGGCTTGAATTGGTTGTTACTTTGTACAATTTAAATTTTTAATAAAATGGAATATCTTTCAATAATTATATTACATAAAAAATATTTCTCTATTTAGGTATTTCAAAATTGTGTGTAGTGAAATTGTAAAAATAATAATCAAATTAGAGTTGCGTCTATTATTTCAGAGGCGCACATGTATTAATTCCTCCTGAACATTATATCAAATAAACATATTTTAGACCCCAATATTAATTGGGCAGAAACACACTGACGATCAGAAATCGCATACAGTGTAACCACCTCGCACTGACTATCAGTTCTGACGATATCGTCAGTGCGAAAAATCGCTTGAATACGCATCCATAGTAACCGTACCCTAATAGTTCCAAAGTATTATTTTGAGCCTTTAATCCGTAGTTTATCTACAAGAGACATAGATCGTAAATATAGGGGAAAATAACTGAACACATTGCTATAATTTTAGAACAAATCATTACGAAACAAGAATGAAGGTTAACTAGACCTACTACATTTCACTACATAATTAAGGAACTTTTATGGAAAATGCAATTGAGTAAAAATATATAAAAAATACATGGCTAATAATTTAGGTAACCTAGGGAGGAACATGGCTAGTAGTTAACCACCTGAATTAATTGGGTACATTAATAGATACTATATAGTTAGGCAAATAGATATCAGATAGTTACGTGAGTAGATAGTTACGTGAGTAGATAGTTACGTGAGTAGATAGTTACGTGAGTAGATAGTTACGTGAGTAGATAGTTACGTGAGTAGATAGTTACGTGAGTAGATAGTTACGTGAGTAGATAGTTACGTGAGTAGATAGTTACGTGAGTAGATAGTTACGTGAGTAGATAGTTACGTGAGTAGATAGTTACGTGAGTAGATAGTTACGTGAGTAGAGAGTTACGTGAGTAGATAGTTACGTGAGTAGATAGTTACGTGAGTAGATAGTTACGTGAGTAGATAGTTACGTGAGTAGATAGTTACGTGAGTAGATAGTTACGTGAGTAGATAGTTACGTGAGTAGATAGTTACGTGAGTAGATAGTTACGTGAGTAGATAGTTACGTGAGTAGATAGTTACGTGAATAAATTGGCACATGAATATTTTAGTACATGATTTAATGGTAGGTATATTAAATAAGAGAAAATCTTACTAGTACAATAGATAATCTAAATATTTGTGAAGGAAATGTGAAATAGATAGGATACCTTATTAACCTGTGATACTCTGAGGTTAGAGTGCGTGGAGAAACATAGACTAGCGTACACCACATCTATTAAAGTTCAAATTCTTTTAGGTAGATAATACTAAATAACCACTAGGTTACTAGGATTAAGCATGTAAATTGCGGCATAGGCACTACCTAACTGTGGCTTCAAACTACAGAAACACCATAACTTCAAAACACTCGTTAAAAATTTAAATTAATAAATTATATCATACACTGCGTTTTTTTTATAGATCATAGCTATGCTACATTTTAATGTAATTTCGGTTCAGAATGTTTTAGAGACTATCTCACGAGGGGCGCAATCAAAAAATAGAGGTAAAATAGAGGCCGCAATTTACCTGCGTGACTCTAGCTAAAATAGTAAAGTTAAAAAGAAAATAATCCACTTAGTTTGATATTATAAGAATTCCAGCTTTACTACTTACTTTATGTAAATAGGGCCTACTCCTGGCATGGGGTTTTACAAGAAAGGAAATATATAGGATATATTGAATGCCATGTTTAGAAACTTTAGCTGATGACTGTCAAGAGAATTTTGAGAGTCACACAGGAACTAAGAAATGAGTTGAATGCATCCTTTGTTCAGTGGAAGCTGCTTTCAAATTGATTTTCCTCTCAGCACAAAAAAGTCAATGAATTATCCACGTTACAAGAAAAACAAAACCGACTTGGAGTCCTCGTAAGATGTCTAACAAAGTTAGGAGATTATATTTTCAATTTTTATGATCTCTTGTATTTTAATTTTATCATAGTTGAAAACAATTTTTTTTTATTATATTTAGTCATCAAAATCACTCATCATAAGAAAACGGAAAGGAAAATACAAAATCTATCTTCGTAACTTGGTTTAGGAATGTTATAAGGATTCTAAAACTATTTTAATTTTAGTCACAGAATATACCCTCATAGACTTATATTCTTTTAAATTTTAAAGCTTCCCTCCAAGCAATTTGCTTTAATCAACGAGACTAATTTTTCTACCATTTTGCTGCAATTCCATCGAGTTTGATTTTAAATTTTATATACTTTTAAAGATTTTTATAATCAAAACTCTACAAAACTTATTTTACTTCCGACTTACTGATTTTCAGTCTGAAGAAAACGAATGTACAGGCATCCCCCTCTTTCCTTACCAAATCAGGACTCAGTTTAGTTACCAAACGGTAACTAAAGCGAATAAAAGTAACAAGAAATTTATAATTGTCACTCCTTGATTATATATATAATTTTCTATGAGTTATAGAAAGAAAATTTGTGTTACAGTTATAGGAGTAGCACGTATATAAGCATATTAATAATAATATACATTCTTTCATTGTTTGTAACTGTGATGAAAAAGTTTAAAGTCGTGCATTTATTAAATGTTTTAAAATCCATCCATAGCTAATTAATAGATACCTAGATTTCTATAATTATTGTGCTACATTTAACAAACCGCAATTTTATGCTCTTTGAAATGTTTTTGGTAGTAGGGTACTAAGTTCCAAGTTATTGGTTGGTTCTACAATTTCGGACATGTCAGAAAAGAAAATATTATAATCATTATTTAACTTCTATTCTAATTGGTATCATGGATACCAATTGAAATAAAAGTTTAATAATGTTTATTATATAAAGATTTTCACGTGTTCGAAAATATGGAACTGTGCAATAACACGGAACTAACCCTAAAATAGGACATGTTGAATTTCTGAACCAATTGCTTCTAATAACCTTATCTGGATTATAATTTTGATGTTTTTAGTTACCGTGAAATAATCACAAAAAATTGTCTCCGTTTTCTATGTCTACGAACGGTTCTTATTTCGAAACATGACTCGAAATAAGTACCACTTTTACTAAAGTGAGTTGTACTTGAAGTGAGGCCTGCCTGTACACCATTTGTTTTGATTGTCAACTATATATATTAGGGGTAATAAATCTATTTAATATTCGTGTAAAGGTATAAAATTGAATAAACTTATAATAAAAACGTTTATTTACGTTAGGAAACAATTAATATCTTAAATAAAGGTCGGAAACGCAATGTTTATTTATAAAATTCAAATTTTGAAATCAATACAAAGAGAGTAGAATCTTCTTCTTCAGAGTCAAGTTAGTCATTTGTACAATAATTGTTCCACACAGAGTATTAAAAACTTTAAAAGCAAATAATAAAATATATACTGAACCGAATGGTATGCAGTTTGCAGATTAATGATCCTAGACCTTAGCTCTCATTTTTATCGCGAATCTTGGAGAGGACTTTTAAGATTTTTTAAATATACCTATATATAAAATCTGCATTTTCTCAAAAACTAATTAGGAAATCGAAAAAGATGTGTGAACAAATTAATTAAATGTGTTTATTTTTCATATTTATATAGGTATATTATGAAAATTTCAAAGAAATTGATCCACAAATAAATTGTTTTCTGAAAATTGAGTTGAACCCCGTAAATTTTTATAATATATATATATATGATTACTTCATATTTAAACTTATTTAAAAAGAAGCCCTTGAATGAATCGTTTTGTCAGCCTCTATTTTCGTAGGTTCGTTTTAGCTTTCCCCTTAACTACATAAACTATTCTCGTAATTTATGAACTATTTACCTAATAAAATATTGTCTGGTTACCACAGAAGCAAGCTGGATTCCTTTTATTCAAATATATTTAATGTTTCACTTGATTTAAATGAAATACAGTATTAATAGTATTATGCGGTGGAATTTTTCATGGTGGAATTTACCAGCGATAGATTTTTGCTGGTTTTTTCTGTGGTGGAATTATCTCCCGGGTAATTTACCTAGAACCTAAAATTCGTTACTTCCTTCAAAGCAACCACTCTCCCTTCAATCTACCAATGATGGTGACATAGGAATGGTTTATTCTCATTGCTTTTTTAGGTTAATCTGATAAGATATGGTGATTTAAAGGTTCTAAGAAAATTCCACAGAGGAAAATTCCACTGCGGAAGATTCCACTAAAGAAGATTCTACTACGGAAAGTTCCACTGGGAAAATTCCACTGAGGAAAATTCCACTGAATATAAATGAATGTATAAATTGTACTGCTTATTTTTTAAAACAATACTTTAGAAACTATAATGTTCATATTATATAACCATTTTGTGATATTCATTACAAAGTTTCTTTTTAAGTGGTTTCCACTTAAAAAAACTATTAAATTTTTTTATTTAGCTTCTTGTTCCGCAAATTTGATTACAGTTAAGGGTTATTTTCATTTGGAATGTAAGTTTGAGTTTTCAGTTGGGGCAAATAAAAATATATGTTATACGATACGAAAGTGGAACGTAACTCTTGTCTACTTCGAGGTTTTGCAGTAAAAATTATAAAAAACAGTACAATTATATTTTTGATAAAACACAGATAAACTATTGTAAGAATAGAAGTTGCTTCACACAATTATAGTTCAAATTCCCATAGCCTTATTTGTTAGATTAACATTGAACAGACCTAGATATTTATTTGAATGGAGGAAACGTTTGCTAGCTATCAAGCTAGCTTACAAGATCTATCACGATATATTTTGGACTGTCATTTAGCCATTTGGGCGAACAGTATTGTTTTTTGTAAATAATGAATACAACTTATAATAAATAATTACAATTACAAATAAATTACAATTTATAATAAAAATGATAAACACAATACAATTTAATATTGGATGTTATTTAGTGGAATTTTCCTCAGTGGAATTTTCCTCAATTGAACTTTCCGCAGTGGAATTTTCCTCAGTGGAATCTTCCACGCACCGATTTAAAGTAATAAAAAAATTGGTAGGTAGATCAAAACATTTATAATTTAAATCCTGTTCCAATTTCAACTCCAGAAAAAAGACGGATGAAGATTATGATCTATGAGGCGGGTATAAAAGATCTCCAAATTCAATCCAAAGTCAGTTGGTTTGAAGACTTGAAGAGAAGACAACCACAGGACAAACCAAACAAAAAGGTAACGTCTATACTTTGTCATGGAAATTAGAACTGTAGCTAACAACTAGGTGTGTGACTTCGTCGTCTCTTTTCGATTTTATTTACAAACTTCAATGTTTTATATTGACTGTGAATAGATGATGAATGGATCATCTTCACCGTAACAGTTCGACCCTAGTGATACAAAAATTTTATCTTCTTGCAGACCCGTATTACTTTTCTATTCATGATTTATTTATAGTCTTCACAATATAAAAGCTGTTCTTTAACCTGTACCTACACCATTTTGAAATATCTGTCGTTAATCTGATTCATTCAATGAGAAACTCAATTTGGTGGTACAGGGTAAAATTGTAGAGAAATCATTGAAATATGAACAAAAAGTTCTGGTAAAAAGAATTTGAAAGTTAACTTGAACGTAAATTTAAATTTATTAGTTGTGTTAATATTATAAATTATTATACTGAAAGATATCAAATATATATCAAACTAGTATTAAATTTATAGTCATCTATATGAACTAATTAAAATTTTTTATATACATAAAGATTGTTCATATAATAATGAGTATGTAAAAAATCTATTACGAAAATAAACCAAAGATACAAATTTAGTCTTGCTGTTATGGTAAAATTGAAATTATTTGATTATTAGTAAATTTGGAATAAAGGGATATATATCATTAATATTGATAGTCATTCTATCGAATTATAATAATTATAGGATAAGTTACGAGTTATCGGAGGGTTCCACATTTTCGACCATATATGAAAATGAATACAATAATTACTAAAATAACTGTTGAATAACTTGAATCTGATAATTCGTAACTTAATATTTAAAGAATTCATGTCTTATTCATTCGGGAAAAACTTATATTTACAACCTTAAAACTCATTACTATTTTCAGAACCAATCAGGATGTGGAATTTAAAGGCTGTCATGACGTCACTCCTGCTGACTGTTCTACTCATTGGAACAGGTGAGAATTAACCTTTAATTTATATACACTTTTGATATAAATAACAAGTATTGGTAATCACATTGTTAATGTTGTTAAAGGTCCCCTATATTCTTAATTAAAATTTCTCTAGAAATACTTTAAATTTGTAGAGTTAAGGTTATATAACATATCACAGGTAACAGAAAAGATAATGATCAAGAATTCGCTTCATAATTAATTACAATTTAAACTTTTTGCCTTGTATATTTAATGATTTATAGATATTTAGTTACACATTTGGGTACCTAATACTTTTAGTGTAATGGAATTTAGGTAAACATTTAAGTACCTTATGTTTTATTTTTAGTTTAATGGTATTTAGGTACACATAAATGTACCTAATGTTTTTTAGTGTAATAGTATTTCGGTAGAAGGTACCTACACATTTAGGTACCTAATGTTTTATTTTTAGTTTAATGGTATTTAAGTACACATATAATGATATATGTACCTAATGTTTTTTTAGTGTAATGGTATTTAGGTAGTAGGTACCGGGGACTTCTCATTAGTCCGACGCCCTATTAGTCGGACGCCCCATTAGTCGGACGCCCCATTAGTTCGACGCCCCAATAGTCCGGCATTTCCATCTTTCTGTGTTATTTTAATTTTAATTTTTTGATTAAAATAAAAAATCTGATTAAATTGGTAGGTATACTTAATTAATAGCTAATAAATTGATTTTTAATTTCTTTCATTTTTTAAATTTTATATTATTCTTTTATTTTACTTTATTTCTATAGTAATTTATTATGCAATCCATCACTTTATTTCATCATTTAATGTAGTTTGTTGTATCCGTTAGTTTGTTGTACTGCACACTTCATGATTGTTAAATGACCTGGCAGGGGGGTTCGGTGGGCGGGACGCCCCCCGATATACATATATTTTATGTTAAATCAGTTTTAAACTACATTTCATCATTTAATGTAGTTTGTTTTATCCGCTAGTTTGTTGTACTGAACACTTCATGATTATTTAATGACCTGGCAGGGGGGTTCGGGGGCATATATTTTATTTTAAATCAGTAATAAATTACAAAAGTGTCGGACTATTGGAGCGTCGGACTAATGGGGCGTCAGACTAATGGGGCTTCGGACTAATGGGCAGAGATGGGCGAAAAGTACACCGAAAGTACTTAAGTACTAAGTACAAGTACTCGTAAATCAATGTACTTGAAGTAGTTGCCCAAGTACTCATATAAAAAGTACTTTCAAAGTACAAGTACCAAGTACTTTTTAAAGTACTTTCAAGTACCAAGTACATTTACAATACAATTTGAAAACTAATAATTTATACTGTTAACTCTGATAGAACATCTTCTCAGTGACTTTTTTCTCTGATTGTACATCATCACAGTGACTCTTTTCTCTGATAGTACATCATCACAGTGACTCTTTTCTCTGATAGTACATCATCACAGTGACTCTTTTCTCTGATAGTACATCATCACAGTGACTCTCTTCTCTGATAGTACATCATACCAGTGACTCTTTTCTCTGATAGTACATCATCACAGTGACTTTTTTCTCTGATAGTACATCATCACAGTGACTCTTTTCTCTGATAGTACATCATCACAGTGACTTTTCTCTGATAGTACATCATCACAGTGACTCTTTTCTCTGATAGAACATCATCACAGTGACTTTTCTCTAATACTACATCATCACAGTAACTCTTTTCTCTGATAGTACATCATCACAGTGACTCTTTTCTCTGATAGTACATCATCACAGTGACTCTTTTCTCTGATAGTACATCATCACAGTGACTTTTCTCTGATACTACATCATCACAGTGACTCTTTTCTCTGATACTACATCATCACAGTGACTCTTTTCTCTGATAGTATATCATCACAGTGACTCTTTTCTCTGATAGTACATCATCACAGTGACTCTTTTTTCTGATAGTACATCATCACAATGACTCTTTTCTCTGATAGTACATCATCACAGTGACTCTTTTCTCTGATAGTACATCATCACAGTGACTCTTTTCTCGGATAGTACATCATCACAGTGACTCTTTTCTCTGATAGTACATCATCACAGTGACTCTTTTCTCTGATAGTACATCATCACAGTGACTCTTTTCTCTGATAGTACATCATCTCGGTGACTTTTTCTGATAGTACATCATCACAGTGACTCTTTTCTCTGATAGTACAACATCATAGTGACTTTTCTCTGATAGTACATCATCACAGTGACTCTTTTCTCTGATAGTACATCATCACAATGACTCTTTTCTCTGATTGTACATCATCATAATGACTCTTTTCTCTGATAGTACATCATCACAGTGACTCTTTTCTCTGATAGTACATCATCACAGTGACTCTTTTCTCTGATAGTACATCATCACAGTGACTCTTTTTTCTGATAGTATATCATCACAGTGACTCTTTTCTCTGATAGTAGACTATCACAGTGACTCTTTTC